>JAGGAW010025940.1:0-15049 GCA_017657375.1 Termitomyces sp. T27
CAATCAATTGGTTTCTAGTGTTTCTTCATCCATGGTCAAATGCAGGTAATGTATCAGCAAGCTATGCCATCTCTAAATCCATCTGCTCTCATACAAAATAGTGCTTGTCATCTTTTTCAACATAGTGATTATGGGGCTGCACAGAAACAATTAAAAGGTTTGACTTCACATCAATCACTTGCAAGCCTTCAACACCAAGTTCAGTCATAGACCAGACTGTACAAAATGACTCATTGTACAGCTGATCATTGCAGAGACCATATTTTGACACTAAGACAAGGTGCTGATGCACATTATTTATCTGGGCATTGAAATAGAAGTGCACTTTGCAAATGATATTTGATGGTTCACTGAGATCTGTCATGACTTTAATTAGCATTCTAGTCTGGAATGAGCAGTAATTTTATAGTTGCAACCTTGACACACCAGGCATGACAAAGCCTCACCAGTGGCTTTGAACATTCTTTCCATGAAGATCAGGCTATTTGACCATTTAGCAAGCACAATCTTGCCTATTGCTGCACTTGTGAATCCCAGTGTGCAGGTGGAGTGTTACTGAACTCTGCTTCTTCTTGAATGATACAGTGGGTAATAATATCTTTTTGTCACCATTGATGTGCTGAGGATATCTGTCATGTGCAGGAAGTAGAACATATCCATCTCCTATGTCCTGTTCCTGTTCTGTTTATACCTTTGATGTGTTAGTGTTGCCCACAGTGAGTGGGCTTCCAGAGCACTGAGATGCATGTGATACATCACGGAAATTATTTAATTGTCATTTGATATATTCAAACATGTGTCCTTGTTAATAAGAACTGTATCATCATCCTCTGTATTGACCATATCTTCTTTTTTAACTAGCACAAAATCATTGGGCTCTTCTAGTGGATCATTGTGCTCAATGACATTGTTATTAGATTCTTGCTTTTGATCTAATTTAGGCTTGATGAGTATAGTACCAGAGTTACATTGACATGTCACTCACTCTGATGCTGCATTTCATAGAATGATTCAATAAGACTGCCTGATGATATATATATTAGCATGTAAATTTTGTTTACAATAGGGTATCATACTCACAAAGCAGCTCATGTTCAAACCTTTCAATGTCAGCTAGTTCTGCTTCAGCTTGTATTCTCTCCTGTTCCATTTGCTTTTCTGCCCTCCTCTTCTCAATGTAATAACATCCTTCAATTGAAGTTATAGTCAGCTGAAATGTATCTTCACTCATAACTCACTCATATCATCTTCATCACATCCTTAGGAAGTTGAGTGGGATGTGAGGGGGCAAGAATAGATAACCTACTCTGAGATAATGTTTCATAGTCTGATAGACACAACTGGGAAGACTGGACTTGGGGTAATGGAAAATAGTTGCAGGGATCTCATTTAGGCTTGATGAGTATAGAACTAGAGTTGCACTGACATCTCACTCACCCATCAGCTTACTTTTACATGATGGATCATCATACTCATCTAATGATATATATTAGCATGGAGATTTTGTTTAGAACAGAGTATAATGCTCACAAGGCATCTCAAACCATCCAATCTCATCTGGACTGAGTATGTTCTCCTGCTCCATTTGCTCTTCTGCTTTCCCTCTCCTGTTATCATGGTATATTTCAGCTTGTTATCATATTTAGCTGAATTCATTGTACATTCATTCTTGCATTAACATATCACTCACCTTGAGACCCCATTTCATAATGTGACTTATCTGATGATATATATCAGCATGCAGATTTTGTTTACAACAGGGTAACATGCTCACAAAGCATCTTTTGTTCAAATCTTTCAATATCAGCTAGTTCTGCTTCAGCTAATATTCTCTCCTGTTCCTTTTCCTCTTCTGCCTTCTTCTCCATCATATAACAACGCAGTTTAACTTGAAGTTATATATTTAGCTGAAATCATTTGTAACTACACTCATAACTCACGCATATCATCTTCATATTCACTATCAGTGTACCGGTACATGGTGGAGAAAGGTAGGAAGTAGCGTGTGAGAGAGAAGAGTATAGCTCGAAAGGAAAAAGACCGGGCCGGATGCCGGTCAGATCGATCGGACCGGTGGTTATGTAAGTAGCCGACCTTGACGGTGTGCGTGATCCCTCTCCTCCGTTCAAGCGCGTTATGTACCCAACAGTGGCCTCTATCGTAGAGGATATGATACATACAGCAGCACACTCCCCTTATACGCTTACTTCTCGCTTCCCATGCTGCCACGTCAACACGCAAAGCCCTAGGAGCACGGGGAGGGAGTGGAAGGAGGCCGGGAAGTCCGACCGCCCAGCGGGATACCCACCAGCTTCAGGTGAGCATTTCATTATTCCTCTCCGACCTCAAACTCAATGCGGCCGACGCTCCCCTATGTAAAAACATACGAGCCCGCGAGGACGAGGACGAGGACGAAGGCCCACCGCTCCCTCTATATTTACCCGGCCCTCTACTTGGCTCCAGGCCCCTCCTACAACCCTTCCCTTGTATCTTCTATTCAATGTACGTACACCCTCTATCTTCTCTTGATATCCTACTGATATCATGTCACCACAGCGTAGCACCTTTGCGCATGTCTCCCACACTCGACAAAACTTTTCGCCTGCGCCAGCACGCGCCGCCACACTACGCTTCTCTCCCACCACCCTCGCCCTCCAACGACCACGTCCCGCCCTTAGTCGCGTCCGCCTACCCTCTCATTAAATTTCGATGGAGGGAGGGTCTTCTGTCCCCCGCGTCACACTTCTGAGTGTTCATGGGCGCACAAACCTATTACAGACCATGCAGTAGCGCCCGCGCTCATAACAGCTGCAATGCAGCATGTTTCGACGCGGGCGCTTCGTGATGGTTCTCGGCCCCTATCAATGGTGCCCTCGCTACTTTGTATCCTCGCCGTCTGGTGCCCACGCCGGCTGGTTTTCTCGCCACCTTGTCACACCAAAGTTGCCATGTAGCAGCGCCCGCGTCAAAACACGCCGCACTGCGGTTGCTGTGAGCACGGGCGCTTCAAAAGCCTTGAATCATGCCCCGTCGTAGTTCTTTGTTTCGTCGAGATGCGCGTTCCAGACATGCGCGTTCTCCCTTGCTTCTTCTCTCGGGCTGTAGATCTTCTCTTCATTAATGACATAACAGTGAGTCTGGCTTGTTGAGCTCAACCAGCTTTCTACTAATTACGGCCCGCCTGATATAGATACTAAGCCGCTAACCGTTATTCTCTTCCGACATTACAATCGCAACCCGAGGCAAATTCTCGTCCTCTTGCACATTCCTCGTCATTTTTAGAAGCGGAACTATATTACCACTACCACAAACGACCACTAGTAGTCATCCACGCACCGAGACTGGCCTTTCCCGCCCCAACCACTATTGTCGACCGGACCTACAATGTCCCTCCTTTACCCGTCCGGTCCCTTCAAGAATAAGTCCACGCGCTTCAGAATCGATTTCTCATCTCCCTGCGTTGCTATCGTCATTCTGTGTACTTTTTACCCGGATGGAGTGACGTGAAGAGGATGGGATCATAGAGACCAGTGACTATCAACCCGGGTACGTTGCACCTTACTCTCTTCACGAAACGCTGACCGTTGACTCGCCCCCCAGTCAATAACACCCTTGGCCGTCTTTCGTCACCACGGTTTCTCACCCCGCGCTCGTCCCCTTCGGCACATTCGCGGCGCGCAAAACCCACTCCTTGCCCAATCGATCGTTTGAGGAACTCGGATCTACATTCATGTGCTGTGCCGCTTCCATTCGGACTCGTATCATCCATCCTCGCGCGCGTACAACCTTGATTCCAAACTACAGAATCGCAATCAAGGATACGCTGGACCTTTGCATGCTCGTGGACGCCAATAGGGTATTCATATGCGCGCTCCGCATTGACCAGGATATGCTTGGTCTTCGAATTTGCGTGGATGTTCATATTGCGCCCTACATACCGATCTCGATCCCAATTCGCGGCCTGGGTTTTGTCAAACAACAGAATGAGAGCGGGGTTTAGTGCGAAAGACGAACATCGGGAAAATTCAAGGTGAGGTTTTCTCATTGCGTATTTCTATGTGCTTATTGACTAACATTCCAATCAACCAGTCGTCTTCATAATACACCTTTCGTTTCCACACGCCTCCCGCGTCAGCATCCCACGTATCGTCATCCATCCTCGACTATCATCTTCCAACTTTCACTGCCCGTCCTACAAGCAAAATCGGCGACGCTATCCCCAGAATTCTACAACCATCGGTAGCTTCATAACCCAGGTACTTGACTTCGTGAGGCCTTCCCACCGCTACGCATGGTCTTCTCGCCTCACTTCTCATCGACGAGCTCCCGTCAAAATTCACGCTCGTCTTGGACACAATCGTCATCTAAATTTCCTGCCTCCTGCTTTCGCGCATATATTAGCATCCATGCCGTACCCTCGGTCTTTACACGCTCCCTGATCATCCTTCCATAGCCTTGAACATGTTTTCGTTGTCGACATGGTTGGTGCGCCCATTTTATACCGGTGGCCTTTTATCAGGCGGTCTACTGGTTTTGACTCCTCCCCGAGTCCGAACCTCACACTACTCTATGGTGAGCAGGGAAAGTGAGCTCTACGGCCGTGGAAAAAAAATACCAGTCCGAGTCCGCTGAGTGTTTCTTAGAACTCCCTTTACCGCTAGGACAGGGCACGCATGCGCAGTTGATCATCCTTATCGACCGGGCTATGCTTAATGTTTGAATCCGTGTAGACGTTTACGCCGCTACTGTTGTTATCGCGCTCTGTATAACAATCAATCTCGACGACGCCTGCTCGCGGCTCCGTCAGAGGACAGAACGAGAGGGCTG
This sequence comes from Termitomyces sp. T27, assembly GCA_017657375.1. Classification (NCBI taxonomy): domain Eukaryota; kingdom Fungi; phylum Basidiomycota; class Agaricomycetes; order Agaricales; family Lyophyllaceae; genus Termitomyces; species Termitomyces sp. T27. Next base: position 4,828 of record JAGGAW010025940.1, read on the forward strand.
AATTAAGCGCGAAAGACGAGCATTAGGGAACTTCAAGGTGAGATTTTTCTCGCGTGTTTCTATGTCCTCTCCACTAACATTTTATTTGCAGTCAGTCACCTGCTTTTCATCTGCACACGCACACTCTGACCCTAAGGAAGTCTAATTCTAATTCGTGTACATAGTATCTCTCATCGGACATTGAGCCTGTGATGTAAAGTTTAGTAAACCATCGGCGCTCTCCTTGTACGAGCTCATTTTTTAATTAAGCTGTTGATTCTTCATTATAAAACATATTCTGTGTGACCAGTGGCTTTGTGATGTCAAATCTTCGAACCACCGCCAAAGTTGCACTGTGAAGTATAACTAAGTCTTGAAGTAACAACTTGCAATCACCTACGTAGTACTTATTATTGGACGTGGAATATAAATCCTTCCGAAATCATAATTGAGATGTATGATGAACTTGTAAGTTGTCTGTCATATTGAGCACTACAAAGATTACTTAGAGTTTGTGTTTCCTCTGCATTCAAAGTGGCAATGCAGTCGAGTATGGGGGGAGCCTGACAGTTTGATAATGTTCCAGGTGCTCGACAACTGCACCACGCCGATCCTTAGGCTCCAAGTTGCTAAATACAAGAAAACCAACAGGAGTCTCACTGCATGCAAAATCAATAAGTGTCCTCCCATCAGCATCTTTAGCTGTTCTGTCCCATCCACGGTCCAGAAAAGCCTCCACTAGTGCTAGATTTCGGTTGGGGTTATTGAGCGCTGATAGTATCGCAGCATGGAGTGCAATGAAAGTTGGAGTGGCACCATGATCCAGAAGGTATGCCACTATATTGTAGTTTCCTCTGTAAACTGCAAAATCAAGTGCTGTATATAGTGCCAACTCTGAGCAAAAAGATTGTTTTGTTTGAGCAGATATCAGATCTGGCTCTTCTTCCACAAGGGCAATAACAACATCTAGATTGCCAGAGGCCACAGCATGATGCAAAGCAGTCCAGCTCTTGAAGGAAAAACCAGTATCACGGCGGTTGTTAAGATCCATCCCTCGGTCCACCAAATTGTATATGTCCACTGCATCCCCATGCCGCGCACAAAAGAACAAGACCTTATTGGATTGAAGCAGGTTGGGACCACCCCAATTTAGAAGGTGCCGAGATAAAGCATGCCACCTTCTACTGACTGCCACTTCATAAGCCTTGATCAGTGCAGGCTCTATCTCTCCTTGCCAGCCCTTCAAACAAGCAAGCTGTTCATCTAGCAAGGATTTGGAGGAAGTGATCTTGATGGAACTTCCAATCAGTCTACAGTATTTGTTCTTTTCAACATCCTCTGTGGTAGGTGTTGACAATATATCGGACAATTGATATAAGCAATATTTGATTGCAGAGAACAAAAGGCTTCCGTATATCGAACTGGAGCTGGACATTGGATGTATTTGAATAACCCGTGGGTGCAGGTCGAGTATGTTTATCAATTCATCAAGCAGGCCACAAACTCCTTCAATTACAACTTCTTTAACTGATTGGTTAGATGAGTGGTTGAATACCCAGTCTAAGGAGCCGCAAGCGAGGCGACCAGTAGCCTCCCCAGAAAAAGATGGATAATAGCCACTGTCAAACTTGTTAAATACTTCAGTGTATTCTGCCATCTTCAAGGACATTCTCCAAGTCGGCACTGGCTTTGGTGAGAACCAGCGTGACTTCCTCCTGATAAGCACATGCCAAAAGCACAAGAATCGATATCTTGTGGCACAAATGACAAATGACAGAGGTTGAGCTAGAGAGAACATGAAAGGAATGCGGTATGGACAAGTGATGTCAAAAGCTGGGATGATGGAAGTTCCAACATAGAAGAGGGATGTAAGAGCAGTTGTTGCAGAGACAATCCAACATATTGGGGATGACAATTGTGACACATAGAGTGCAAGTCCAACAAGGAAGATGACAACTGAGCCATGTAGGATCAGTGGGAGACTCTCAATGATGTCACCAAGTTTCCACTTCACGAGCCCTTTAAAGCGAAAATGACGAATTAAAGCACGGGTCTTGGCACCACCAGGTATGATCGCAGTATAAGCCTGCTCATTTGTGTTAGATGACAATATTCAAGGGGTGGAAATTAGTGCACACACTTGGATCCATTGTTTGGCAAGAACAGTCAGAAGAGCAGTGGATAATGACAGAGCAAGGCTTGTAAAAAATAGCCCATTGATCCAGACATCAATCAAAGTGTATGTTTGGCTTCCAGGACCTGGAGATGCTGTGGGGACAGCACTTAAGGCAGTTCTATTGCCAGCAGCTCTCAACAACTGGTTGTTCTCGACAAGGAGGGAAACCATAATCTGTGTGTTATCTGGTTGAAGTGCTTCAGATGTTTGGGCAACAAATGTTGTGACCACTGCTGAGAAGAGGGCAGCCTGGTTTGAGACTTAGGGTGGAGAAGAGTTAGGAATTTGTATTTTGCAACTCACAAAAACTAGGAGACCATCAATGATGTTTCGAAAACCTTGAATCATGTCCGCATCGTAGCTCTCTGCTTCGTCGAGATATACATTCCAGACACGTGCATTCTCCTTGGCCTCTTCTCCCTCTTTGTCAGGGTTGTATATCTTGGTGTAATCATAATTACGACCGCCTGAGAATTTGGTCAGTACCAATTCCCTTGACAAAAGATACGAGAGTACTAATATTAGTAGTGCCGAAAGCTGCAGGACCCGATGGATGTAAGAGGTCTGGCATTCTGAGAGTTTGAAAGGATAAAAAGCAAGCAGTGATGTGGTGGTCGGTGAGTTCACAGCAAGTTCACAGCCCAGTTCACAGCAGACTGATGATCTCTGATGATCGACGAGCAATCGTTTTCGGAAATTCATCTCACGTGTTCGCACGTGTTTGAGGAAATTAGAAAAAATTGTAGAATTTGAAAATTCAAAAAATTCTTGCACAATGTTTTCTGCGTCCTCTAGATCGGCTCCTAATCATGCTCTACAGGAGCATACAAGTGCCGATATGAAGCAACGGGCACTCCAACTTCGGGACCTCCTCTGTCGTGGAGGTGATGTATGCAATGGCGTACTCCTTCATCCTCTCGCTTCCCATGCCGCCGCATCAACACGCGGAGCCCCCAGGACCACAAGGAGGGAGTGGACAAAGGGCTTGGTTTGCTGAGCGGAGGCCGGGAGACCCGAGCAGCGGGATACTGGCTGGATGAGTGTTTTATTATCTCCCACCTGGGTGAAGCCGACACCGCCGCTGTGCACCACCCCACGACCCCGCAAGGACGAGGACGAGCCCCACCGCCCTCTTTATATTTACCTCATCCCTCGACTTGGTTCCAGGCCCTCTTTCTATTCGATGTATGTATATTTTTCATTTTCTTTTGGCATTCTACTGATATTCTACTGATATTATGCCATCACAGAGTGGCCCTTTACGCGTGCTCCCGACGTCCGACAAATTTTTTTTTGCCTGTGTTGGTCCGCGCTGTCCCTCTCCCACCACCTGCCCCTCCACGGGCCACGTCCCGCCCTCAGTCACGTCCGCCTACCCTCATCAAATCTCGATGGGAGGTCCCCACGTCTTACCTCTCGGCCCACGAACATGGGGTTCGTGGGCTCGCAGACCTGCCACAAATCATGCAGTAGCACCCGCGCTCACAACACCTGCAATGCAGCGTGTTTCGACACGGGTGCTTCGTAATGGTCCTTGCTGCCTGGTGCCCTTGGCATTTTGTATCTTGCCGCCTGATGCCCTTGCCGACATGTTTTCTCGCCCCTTGGGCGTACCAAAGTCGCCATGTAGTAGCGCCTGCGTCAAAACATGCCGCACTGCGGTTGCTGAGAGCAGGCGCTTCAGAATGATAATTGATCATTGAACAGTTGAAAGCCTTGAATCTGCGTCATAGTTTTTTTTTGCTTCGTCGAGATCCACGCTCCAATCGCGCGCATTCTCCTTTTCTTTTTCCTGTGCTGTACATCCTCTCTTCATTAACACCGTGATATTAATAACAGTGAGTCTGAGCTCAACTAGCTTTCTCTTTGCTCATGACGGTAGATGTTGAAGCGTATTCTCTTCCGACATCGCAACTGCATCCTCAAGCAGAGTCTCGTCCTCCTGCGCATTCCTCTAGAAGCGACTCCATATTGTCGTTACTTCAAACGACCATGAGCAGGTACACACTCACCAGTCGGGACTCATGTTTAGGAAAACTCTCCTTCAAGTGCACGCGAGATACCCCTGTCAACCATGTACACGGACCGAGATTCACTTTTCTTGTCCTGACCGCTATTGTCGACCGGACCTGCAATGCGTTCGGCATCCTCAAGATTAAGTCCGCGCGCTTCAAGATTGGTTTCTCACCTCCCTGCGTTGTCATCGTCATTTTGTGTACTCATTAGGCGGACGCGGCGGCGTAGAGAAGAGATGGGATCGACAACCTGGGTATGTTGTACCTTACCCTCTTCACGAAATGTTGATCGCCGGCCCGCTCTCCAATCAGAATCACTCTTGGCCGTCTTTCGTCACCACGATGTCTCATCCCGCTCTCGTCCGCTTCAAAAGGATTTGCGGCACGCAAAACCTACTCTTTGTCCAATCGATCGTTTGAGGAACTCGGATCTACATACCTGTGCTGTGACGCTTCCATTCGGACCCATACCAATCATCCTTGCGCGCGTACAACCTTGACTCCTACACCTATAAACGACATGATCATAATCAGGGATACGCTGGGGCTTTGAATGCTTGTGGACAGCGCGCACGCACACTCGATCATTACGCCTGGTCTCCGATTCCGCGTGGATGTTCAAGCTCTGGTGTTGTGGTTACGGCGCCCTACACGCTGGTCTCCATCCCAACCGCTTTGGTCTAGGCTTCGTGAAAGGACCGAACAGGAGGGCTGGATTCAAATCGAGTGCGAACATCGGGGAAACAAGGTGAGATTGTCTTCATATATTTCCGCCCGCTTTTAGACCAACATTTGTTCGCAGCCAATCACCTAACCCATCCGAGTCTTTCATCTGCACACGCCCCCCGCCTCACCATCGCGTTACTCATACTGACATCCCATCCTCGACTATCTCCCTATCAACTTTCGTTCCCCGTCCTATCAGCAAAATCTGCGACACTATCTAAACCAGGGCTAGGGGACCCGACTTCACCGTTATGCGTTCGTTATCTTCTCTCCATTACTTGCCCTGCTGCTTCTCATCGACGAGTCCCCATCAAAATCCACGCTTGCCTTGGATACAATCATCATTTGCGATTTTGTTGAACTCCATTCAACTCAGAATCAGAGTCAAAGATGGAGGGACAACTTACACCTATTACGAGGATGAAGAGGCGCATTCTCAGTATGTCGTTTCTTCCCATCTCCTCTTTGAAGTCTGAACCACTGGCACCTCTGCTTATACAAACTCATTACCCGGGGGTTCTTGATAATTCTAAGATTAATATTGACTTCGCGGTATGAAATCTTTGGATCGAGCTCACACTGCGAAGTATAACTAAAGTGACAATGTGTCACCTACATAGTACTTAATCTACGTGGCATAGATCATCGTCGGAGGTCCTTGTCTAAATATAAGATAAATTTATCAGTGAATGCCCGCAATTGCTTCATTTCGGAAGAGATCGCCGAGAACTTAGGCTTCCTCTACATTTAACACGAGTGATGCAGTCGGGTATGGGGGAAGCCTGACAGTTTGATAACGTTCCAGATGCTCCACAACTTCTTCAAGACCCTGGCTACGTGCAATATCGATAGGTGTCTTCCCATCTGCATCTTCAGCTGTTCTATCCCATCCGCGGTCGAGGAAAACCTCTATCATTGGCAGATGTCGGTTCAAGGCTTGGTAGTGAACGACCGCTGAACATGTTACAACATGGAGTACACTGGAAGGTGAAGTGGCACCATGGTCCAGAAGGTATGCCACCATATTGTAGTCACCCAGGTAGATTGCAAAATCAAGTGCTGTACATAACTCTGAGGAGAAAGGACGTTTTGCTTGAGCATATATCAGATCTGGCTCTTGTTCCACAAGGGCAATGACAACATCTAGATTGCCAGACCAGGCCGCATAATGCAAAGCAGTCCAGTTCTCAGAGGGAAAATGGATGTTACGGCGATTGTTAAGATCCATCCCTCGGTCCACTAAATCACGCATGTCCTCTGCATTCCCATGCCGTGCACAAAAGAACAAGACCCGATTAGATTGAAGGACCCCAATCTAGAAGGTGTCGAGATAAAGCATGATACCTTCTACTGACTGCCACTTCATAAGCCTTGATCAGTGCAGGCTCAATCTCTCCTTGCCAGTCCTTCAAACAAGCAAGCGGGTCATCTAGCAAGGATTTGGAGGAAGAGATCTTCAGGAGATTTCCTATCAGTCTGCCATATGTGCTCTGCTCAACTTCGTCCTCCGTAGTAGATGTTGATGATATATCAGGCAACCGGGACAAGAAATATATGATCGTAGATGGAAAAAGACTTCTGTATATCGTGGTGGAGCTGGACATTAAATATGAGAAGAAATCTGAATTGAGTACCCGGTATACCGAAGACCATTCATCGAGCAGGCCACAAACACCCTCGACAACGACCTCTTTGACTGAATGATTGGATGAGTGGTGTAATAACGAATCCAAGGTGTCACAAGAGAGGTGGGAGGCAACACTAAACGCAGATTCACTGTTGACAAACACTCTACTGTGCTCTGCCAGATTCAAAGACATTCTCGACATCTCTGGCCACAGGACCCAGCGTCGTTTCCTGGTGAGCCTGTACCAAAGGCGCAAGAATGCACATTTTGTGGCACGAAAAGCAAACAACAAAGGCCGAGCTAGAGAGAACAAGAAGGGGATGCGGTAGGGACAGGCAATATCGGAAGCTGGGATCATGAAACTTCCAAAGTAGAAGAGAAATGTGAGAGCAGCGATTAGAGAAACAACCTCACATATTGGGGATGACAATTGGGAGACGTAGAGAGCAAGTCCAATGAGGAAAATGACAACTGAGCCATGTAGGATCAGCGGAAGACTCTCAATGATGTCGCCGAGCTTCCACTTCATGATCCCTTTAAAGCGAAAATGACGTATTAAAGCACGGGTCTTGGCACCGCCAGGTATGATCGCAGTATAAGCCTGTTCATTTGTGTTAGATGACGGTGAGCAAAGGTGAAAATTAGTGTACATACTTGAATCCACTGTTTGGCCAGAACAGTCAGAAGAGCGGTGGATAATGAGAGAGCAAGGCTTGAAAAAAATAGTCCATTGATCCAGACATCGATCGAAGTGTAAGTTTGGCTTCCAGGACCTAGAGACGCTGTGGAGACAGTACTTATGGCGGTTCTATTCCCAGCGGCTCTCAACAGCTGGTTGTTCTCAACGAGGAGGGAAATCATGATCTGTGTATTATCTGGTTGGAGCACTTGAGATGTTTCAGCAACAAATGTTGAGACCACTGCTGAGAAGAGGGCAGCCTGATTTGGAATTTAGTAGGGAGAAGACTCGGAGATAGGAATATGTATTGGAAAACAACTCACAAAAACTAGGAGGCCGTCAATGATATTTCGAAAGCCTTGGAGCATGTCCGCGTCATAGTTCTCTGCTTCGTCGAGGTAAACATTCCAGACACGAGCATTTTCCTTTGCTTCTTCTCCTGGTTTGGCAGGGCCATATATCTGAGTGTACTTAATCATAATTACGGCCACCTGAGAACTACATCAGTCTCAACTCTTCTGATAGAAAATACGCAAGTACTGGGGCTAGCAGTGCCAAAGGTTGTAGGGCGTGAAGCATGCAAGAGGTCTGGCATTCTGAGAGTAGACAAGATAGAAGTAAGTACTAGTAGTGAATGTCGAGTCGCAGTTCTCGAGGGAGTTCAAAGCCTGAGCCAACTCACTGGCACAGCCTAAGCAATCACAAACCCGAGTATATAATAGGCATGATGATGGTGATGATGTGTTGTTATGTTGGGATCTTCGATTCGAATCGCAAGAAACAGCATCAGGGGTCACTTTAGAATCCAGTCTCTGCGCGGGCCGCGACTATTTTGATGGGTGGCACGTGACTGAAATTATTAGACGCGTCGCGGCTTGCGACAAGTCAACCGAATCTTCGATTGACTTCTATCCATGTCCTGTAGGTAAGTATGTATTGGTGTCCTGCCAAGCTCGAAAAATTGTAACACCTTATTCTCACAGGATATATCAGCATGGACCACTCATAATACTCCATTAATCTAATCTAGAGGCTCCATCACTGAAATCGTGCGTTCATTCGTCTTCACAGTGGCACTCTGTGGCAAGAGATTTCATTCTTTGTTCTAAACAATATTCAAGTATAACCATCGATGCAATCACAACCGCCAAACCCTTACCACATCATCCTCAGTTGAACCTACCATGCAGCGACACGCTACTTATTCTTTGGTCTCTCCAAAACCGCCGTCACCTTGGGAGAACATTTCGTCAATGGTTTGAGACTTCAAGGTCAACTATGGAATACGACGACGCAAGAGGACAGCGTTATCACTGTCTTCGTCTCCCACCCACCTGTGAAATAAACGTCTGGGATGTGTGAGACGGGCAGGAGTTTCGGGTACTCTGACCGATCTGATTGGGAATTTCCAAGCGTTGGAGGCGATTAGGATGATCACAGGGCTGTATGGTGAGTCGTGCATTTTTCGCTCGTCTTTGTACGTGTTCTTCGTTCCTTCAACTATCCCCCTTGTCCTAAACAATAACTCTAGATATCCTTGTTGCGAATCCCCGAGCTACCTGCCCGCCGGCCCGAGCGCAAACGGAAAGGCGGTGTTTCGATCAGAAAACAACTTCGAAATGGCGATGTATAGTCTACGGGCCCTTTGTGCGGATGCGGGATAGTGAGGGACGTAGTGGGAGGATTGAGAGCTCAGGGTAGGGGAGTGAACCAGGTCTCATGTGTATCGGTTCGATTGAGAGAAGGTAGTGTTGGCTCTTATTGAGTTCTCGTTTGTAGGCTTTATTAACACCAATCCAGATATTCAATTGTTTCCATCTCTTCAAGACCCTGGTTTTGTGCTGGAGCTCACGCTCCTAACACCTGACGCTCTTCTCTCTTGCTCAAATTCACGGACACGATGTACTCGCCAAGGCATAACTCGTGCATATTTACCCTTATGATGGGCACCTTGGGCTGGGTTGCCCACCTCTACCTCATCCGGCAAGGATACATACGCTCGACTTCACATCTTTGATCATTTGCCTGTCCATATTGTCCGGGATGCGCTTGGTCTCTAAGTGCGCGTGGACGTCAATAGAGCCTGTTACTGTCTTCAGCCCACTCAACGAATCAGGAAATCCTCCCTTAAGAGTGAATGTAATAATGAACTCGGACAAAGTCAGGGTGCTAGTATGGATAAAAAGCCGATGTTTCATGAATGCGGGAAAGACTAATATTTGAACTAGTCAAGGTGAGATTCTGTTCGTCTCTACGTATTTCTCAATAGATGTTTGATTGAACAATGTACGTAGCTCACCGTTCATCATGTTATGCAATCTCCGACTACCTCCAACACTCCTGCATTCTCAATAGCAAAATCAATCTTGAACAGTGTTACGAACTTCTTTCCAGCTGCTGCGAGCGTTGACAGTTCCGTGACCAAAGGTGTTTTCTGATTGACGCGGAAGTAATCCGTCACGAGAGTCACGGAGAATTTGAGCCTGGCAGAGGTGATTCGTCGAGGAATAGGAGGACTTGATTCACTACTTACCTGATGTAAGGCGCCATGACAGTGTCGAAGGATGCAGAGATCTTGTCATGTGAGTATTTTGTGAGTGTACGAGGAGTGACAATGTCAACGGTAAGTCACCACCTCAGAGATTTTTCAAAAGGTCTTCCTGATTGCTCTGTAGGCACCAGTAGAGAGGAACAGGAAAGACAGTGCTGAATCAGAGGAGGCATTTGTAACAAGTTTATTATTTAGTATTGAACATCGACGTTGAGGAAGAATTACCTTGAGACAGATATCATAGTGGTTGTCTTACTGTCAAATCAAGTGAGATATCAGAGACGAAGGAAAGATGGATGGTCTGACGGATTGGCATGCTCGCACTTAGATCGATGTGTGATTGATCTGTTGATTTTGTTCCTATTCCACATTATCCTCTTCTCATCTTGTTCGTGTGCGTTATGCACCCAACGGTGGCCTCTGTCGTGGAGGAGGCGATGCATACTCTCTCTCCACTCCTCACTTCCCA
>JAGGAW010025941.1:0-11743 GCA_017657375.1 Termitomyces sp. T27
TATGGTTTAAATTGGGTTTGAGTGACCCGAGGGACGCGAAGAAGGCCGCGGAAGAGTTTTTGACCATGGAAACGCGTTTGGATGTTCTGAGTACGTGATGCATGATTCCTGGAAAGATCTCTAGGTTCTAATGAGTAAGTATGAACTTGTTTTAGTTAATAACGGGGCTTTGTGAGGAGGATACTCATATTTTGAACTTCCTATCTGACTGATTTCGGACTGCAGAGTGATGAGACCTTACGAATTGACTTCACCAATCACATTTCTAGAGCGCATTTCTGCTGAGTTCTCACCGATATAGGTGTAACGACCTTGGCCACCGTAAAGTAAGATCGACAACGAACTATGCGGGGATTTTCAAGTTATTGACCGCGCCTCTTAGCTATATCAGCCCCTCTGTTTTTACGCGAACATTGTTGCCTCTCTTGGCGGAGACAGCCAAAGAGCCAGATTCCGACGTGCGCATTGTCAAAGTAGGTGTACTGACAGCCAGCGCGTCTCCGTGCCAATGATACACTTGAACTTCAGTTGACCTCAATTGCATACAAGTTCGTCTCAAGCGTTAGTTTCAAGGATAAAGCAGATTTCAATACCAATTATCAAATGCAGCTGCTGCCTGCGTTTCAAAGATATGATGCATCTTTTTCGATTTGCGGTCAGCTACTGCTCGATTGAAGCCAGTGGTGTTCCAGCGCTGTTCAAATTTATGGTCCTTCTGTGGTCGATGACGCTCCAAAAGCGCATATTAGCAGCCAGTTCATCCGCTCTCATAACGGTCATCGCGATTCGCCCTGGAGGTGTCGATACATTCACGCAAGATTGGCCTTTCCCTACGTTCTTAAAGTGGCTTGTGGGTTTGGTCATCGCCGACCCACTACATGGCGCCGACAATTCAGTATTTACAGCCGCGTCGAAGACGATAGCAGGCAACAAAGACTGGTATCGCGGTACGTATCTAGAAAGTAGTCTTACAGGGCGGATCGTACAAGTCAGCAAGTCATTGGAGAACGAGCAGCTGGGAGCTCAGTTGTGGGGAGTCACAGAGAATCTCTTGGAGGATCTTGGGTTATGATATAAGATGGAAGCATCTGTCAACACATCGACAAGGTCTTTGCATGATCAACGCGCGTTTGAGTTTTTGATTATCATTTAATTAGACTTTAGAGCCGTGGTTGGGGTCATGCTCGTCATGTGGCAAACGCGCTTGTTGTCAAGGCCAAATTAGTGTGGGAATATTAGGGCGCGTCAAAAAACGACAGTAGGACGCGCCCCTCTTTTCACCATACCATCAACATCCTTCTTTTTCCGCCACGCATATGGCGACACAGGATACACCGAACCTTCTGGCTCTTGCCAAAACACATCTTGGGTATCCCAGCAATGCTCCTGTACGTATCACTTCTCGGACTTCCCCTAACATGCTCGGAAGCGCTTATTGCGGTTCTTTACATATCTTTCTTCCCAAAGGACAAGGTTGTCCCGAACGCGTACCTTGATGAGCTACGCCTCCACATTGACTTGTACCCTCACGATATCAACGTAATTCAATTGTCTGAACATTCTATACACAATAAGTCTCACTGACCTATGTCGCGTAGTTCCGCTTGGCATTAGAACCAGGAAAAGGATGTGAGTATTCGGAATTTGGTATGTGCTGCGAGGCAACTCAGTACATCCTCTTAGTTGGCAAAGTGACTTGTTTCGAGCAAGGCTGCAACAGCCTAGTCATATCCCTTATTTATCGCTTCAACTCTCCTGATGGCGGCTTCAGGGATGGCCTGGGTTCTTTGTCTGCTTATCGTGTATGCGCTCCTAGTTCTCCTCTCCATCTATCGCTTCTCAAATGAAGTGCATCCAGAACCATATCGCTGCGCATCCCACGCATGCCATATGCCGAGATCGCCGGAGGCAACAACAGGCTGTGGCTGCCGTAGGAAATGCTGAACACCATGCTGTGAGTAATATCAATCTATCGTATTCGATAGATAAGCGCTCATACTTGTTGACCAGCCATCGACATACCCATCGGACGTAAAGATGGGACAGTTACGTCTCCTTAGTGCCATTGACAATTCATTTGGCTCTCCTTCAAACGGATATACGGCCACTCAGCGTCCTGGAGCAGTCGACAAACATCTATTTGTCAAACTCGAGCCCGTAGAAACCAACTTATCAGGATCGGTCTCTGGTTTTGGATCCACTCCTTTTCCTCAGCTCCATAACCACAAGGCGTCTAGTCTCGTGCGCATTAAGCCGGAGCCTGATGCTGTCTCTAGCATCAACGCCACGCTCCCAGTGGGCGCGAAGCTTGACACTACGGAAGTCCAAGTGCCGCGCAAGCGCTTATCGGACGTCGCAAGCGCCGTGAGCGAGCCCGCACAATATCTGCCAGCGACTCCGGATATGAAAAGACGCAAGCTCGAAGAAATACCTGCAAACTTCAACATCCCTGGTCACCCTCTTGTCAATGAAGTTGCGCCTACAAATGTCGAGGCCATCCGGGCGAGCATCTCTGCCATCCAGGAGGAAATTTTTGCGCAGGAGAATATCCTGAACCGCCTCAGATGCAAGAGAAAGCCCACTAGAGCTGACTTTGGGCGCATGAGGACGGCACAGTCCTTGCTCACCTCCCTCCGTCGTCGCAAGGATGCTCTCAATGCTTCACTTCCGAGCGTATCCCCTATCAAGAAAACTCCCTCAAAACTTCAGCCCTTGGCTCTCCTCCAGGAAAATAAAGTTGTTGCTACTCCGACATTTAACAACCCGTTCCAACAACAGGCCGTTCTAAACCAGCAGCCTGCGGCATCGGGTTCCAATGTCTGTCTTCCTGGGGCCCATTATGACAGTGAAGACGATGACATGGGTATAAACTATCACGAGTACAATGATGATCTTGCCGTTGGCGTCATGCAGCGCATTACCCCGATGATTCCTCAGATTGCCCCACTCCAAGGCTATCAGCATTTTGATGAAAATGGCGACTTCTATGGCAGAGGTCGGGACACCTTCATTGGACCGCAAGCAAAGGCGGACGAGTGAGTCTTGGTTTCCCTGTCTCTATCAAGACTGACCTTCGCTCTAGCATCGATAAATTTCTCATCGAGGCTGGAAATGCCCAGCAGTTCGATGGAAATGCCACGCTCGATCAAGCACTCGAGAAATTAGGCCTTCAGAGCCAGTATGCTCTTCTGCCTGGTATGGAGGTCGCTTTGATGCCTCATCAGACGATCGGTGTGGCTTGGATGATAGAGAAGGAGAAGAATTCTCGGTTTCAAGGCGGATGTCTCGCGGATGACATGGGACTCGGCAAGGTTGATACTGCCACTCTTACATTCTCTAGATCAGCTAACTTTTTTTCTCTGTTTTCAGACCGTTCAAATGTGCGTCCACTCCATTCTTACTTCTCTTGTACTTGTCTCATCTTGATTTTTTCAACAGGATTGCTACGCTCGTGAAGAACCGATCTGAAAATCCCATGTGCAAGACCAATCTTATCATCGCTCCGACTGCCCTTCTAGATCAGTGGAAACTGGAGATAGAGTTGAAGACTAATTGTAATCTGCAATGCCTCATATATCACGGTTCGCCACTTAGTTCAGATTCTATCCTTAATCTCATCTTAGAAATGCAGGTTCGACAAGACCTAAGAGGAAACAAGATTTGCTCAGATACGATGTTATTCTGACGACTTATTCGGTGGGAGGTCTCATTGTTCAAGTAGACAACTATGTTCATTACGGCAATAATTTTGCAGACCATGGCTCTGGAATGGCCCGATCATGAAAATGAGATGAAGAAGCAAGCGAAGGCCAAGGCCAAGAAAAAGAACGACTTCATCGTTGATGATTCGGAGGACGAAGTGGCCAGGCCAAAGAAAAAACAAGAGCAGGGACTCCTCTTCCAAGTTGAGGTAGATCCTAATTCAAATTTTCGCATCCAAATCCTGTATGTACTGACTTCATAGTTCTTTCGCATAATCCTCGACGAGGCGCAATCTATTCGCAATCGAAGGACAAGTGAGATCATCTTTAATGATAGGAACACTTCTGATCATCCATTTCTAGGGATGTCCAGGGCGGTAACAGACTTGCAGGCCACCTATCGATGGTGTCTCACAGGGTAACTGAAATCGACTCAGCCTTTGATTTTCCATTCACGTTAATTTTCTAGGACCCCTATTGTCAACACTCTCGTTGATGTTTACGGTTATCTGAGGTTCTTGAAAGTCAGACCGTGGTATGACTGGGAAGAGTTTCATCGCCATATCGGGACTCTTGAGAAGAAAAGACGTGAGCCCTTGATCCTTGCTAAAGACTTTCAAAATGAAACGGGTTGGGTCTAGCCGATCTCGCTGTTTCGCGCTTGCAAGCCATCATCGCAACATTCTTGCTTCGCCGCATGAAAGATACAACGATGGATGGCAAGCGCCTAATTGAATTGCCTGAAAAGAAGGTCTCTCTAGTCAAGCTCCAGTTTTCCGAAGAAGAACGAGACATCTATAAGATGGTGAGCTTCTCTTATAATAACATGATCTTGTTCCAATGTCGTGTCCTAGGTCGAAGCCGGCGCTCAGGCGAATTTTAATCGTTTTCTCAGGGCTGGTACTGTCCTCAAGTAGGAGTTTCCGCTTCCTTCTATAGCTAGAGAATCCAGATCTCCCTCACAGGAACTACACACAAGTCCTTGTTCTGCTGCTGCGACTGCGACAGGTCTGCTCTCACCCTTCGCTCATCCAAGAGGGCGAAGCAGCTTTTGTTTCCCACGATCAAGCCAGTGATGACGAAAGCGGTGCGGACGAAGAATTAGCACGGGCTCGCAAACTAGTATCTATGGAGTTCGTTGAGAAAATGAGAGAGAAGTTTAAAGCTTCTGCTTTGCAACGGATGGAAGCGGAGAAACAGGTATGGGTTACGTTTATGACGAGTTGTTTATAAACCTCGAGCAATTTTCAGTCGGCAGATGCTACAGCAGAAGAGGAGGAATGTCCTATCTGTTTTGATGCTTTCACGGACGCCGTCGTTACCCCATGCACTCACGTTTTCTGTCGTGAATGCATCAGTAAGTGATTTCTGTTTTGTGCATAGGCCACTTTGTGAACTCTTGCATAGTCGACGTCCTTAATACACCTCCAGTGGTCAATCCGGATGAACCCAACCGATACAAAGCTGATGAGCGTCCTTGTATGCCTGGACTATTTTTTTGTAGATCTTTCCATCTTATCTCGTATAATAGGTCCTACGTGCCGTGGTGCTCTCTGTGCAGGAAAACTCTTTTCTCGTACAGCGTTCCTGCCTTCCGATGTGGACCTTTTGCCTGATGACGATGTCAAGACGGAAGATGATGATATCGCCTCGGATCGTCAAAGCAATGGCAAACGGAAAGCGAGATCTGGGCGCTCCCGTAAAATAACTCATTCCGATTCGGAATCCTACGATGATGATGACGACGACGACATGTCGGATTTCATTGTCGAGGACAATGAAGACGATGATGAGAAGGATGATCGACGTATGCTGAAGAAGCGTTTGGGTAAACGAAAGGCACTGGTCGTGCTCGACTCCGATGACGAGGAGACTCCTGAAGAGAAGGAAGTCATCTTTGGAAAGAGAATTCCCAGGTCTGCCGAGGCAATCAAACTCATGCCTAAATTCTTGCCTTCGACAAAGATGAAGGTATGCATGTGTCAGTGTTCTCAATGTTCGGGTGTCCAGAATTTCCTCTAGTACATGATGGAGCGACTGGACAAAGTCTTGGAGGAGCATCCAGATGAAAAGGCTCGTAGAAGTTCTATTCATCGTTTGACTCCTAGCTCACCCTTGTTGCTGTTACAGACTCTGGTCGTATCTCAATGGACAGCTTGTTTATCCCTTGTCTCTGATTATTTGACAGAGAAGGGTGTTATCCACGTCAAGTGATTATACACCTCATTTTTACACCATTCAACCATAATATTACTTTAATAGGTATCAAGGCGATATGAACCGAGCAAAACGTGATCAAGCTATTCGTGTATTTATGTCGAGAGACAAAGCCCGAGTGATGTTGATGTCTCTAAAATGTGGAGGTTAGTTATGTGCGTCCTTTCAGAGATAGTGCTTGAGCTGACCTGTCCAATCAATCCAATCAGGTGTTGGTCTTAACCTGACCCGCGCTAATAATGTTATTTCTCTCGATCTCGGCTGGTCTCAGGCAATTGAAGCTCAATCATTTGACCGGTGCGTCCAAAAGCGAGTTGTCAAAGGTCAAGCTAGCTAATACATTAATCGCAGGATTCACAGATTGGGTCAAACTCGTCCTGTTGACATTCAACGTCTTGTTATCTCCGATACCGTTGAAGACAGAGTGTTAGCCATGCAGGAGCGTAAGGTGATAGTTGTACCTTTACTCGCTATTGCCGTTGCTGATGCCTGTTTCCAGCAACAACTTGCTGATGGAAGCTTAGGCGAGGGATCTGGCAAGAAAATTGGCCGTAAGTGAATAACAATATTGATTGAAGCTGCCTCTTCTGATTTTTTGCTCTCAGGCCTCACCGTCAAAGAGCTTGGTAGGCTTCAGCCAACTTCTGCAACTCAATGACATCTGACACAATCCATCTCACAGCTAATCTGTTTGGTCTTGATCACCGCGGCCGGCTTCTTCAGAACTAAATATTAGGATGCCACTTGGCACGTAAACACACAATCAGTGTAATTGAATCATACATTGTTACTAATACCCAGTAAATATCGTACATAGTCTCTTCCACCAATATTCTCATGTGCCTGTCTTGTCTTTGCAATTCACAAATGTTTTTCTTTCAGAAGCAACGAAGAATGAGGACGGGTCTTCTGGAATGCTGTGGCACATATCGATCAAGTACATAGCTATCCTTCGGCTATCCTGGGTTTATTTTGGCCTCGGTCACTTTTGTTCTGAGTTCACCAGAGCATCTCGAGTTCCTCTCAGCGTTAGCCACAAATACTACTCTGCGAGGCTGTAAAAAAAGCAGACATGTGAGAAAATGTTACCAAAAGGAGTGATCTTCCAATGTCCATGTGACTGCCAAAAAGCACTGTGGCAGAACAGATCGACTATCATCTGTTACAGCACGTTTCATAACGATAGACCCCTTCGACTTCCTCTTGTTTACCTGTTTGGTTTGATTACATCCTCCGCGCCGAGATTGCCGATCATACCATGGCAGCCACGGGTGACTTTCTTTCAACTTCCGCCAATGTGACAC
Organism: Termitomyces sp. T27; assembly: GCA_017657375.1. Lineage (NCBI taxonomy): Eukaryota > Fungi > Basidiomycota > Agaricomycetes > Agaricales > Lyophyllaceae > Termitomyces > Termitomyces sp. T27. Next base: position 7,223 of record JAGGAW010025941.1, read on the forward strand.
ATCTCGGGAAGCCCGGCATCGCGGATGCCATCAACCAAACAAGTAAACAAGAAGAAATCGAAGGGGTCTATCGTTATGAAATGTGCTGTATTAGGTCAGCTACCGGAGACTACTGTGGCAGTGCCAGTTACCTATCAGTTAGCGTCCACCAACATGGATAGCTATCCGCACATGTTGGTCTTTGCCGATCACCAACAATCACGCGCAGTCGAAATCGCTCAAGCCATCCCGGTCCACACTGAAATCGAGTCGACTGGACATAGCGAGGCAAATACCGAGGAGGCGAGTTCTCCGAGGCAGTTGACGGCGAGCTTGCCAAGGTTGAAGATACAGCTGTTGAGGTGGCGGAGTGAGTTGAGGAGGCAGGAGAAGTCAAGTTGGATGTTGGGGAGTTCTTTGAGTTTGCTGAGAAAGCAGTGGAAGTCGAGGTGGATCTCGGAGGTGACCTCATCCTCCGCTGTCCCAATATCCTACGCCTCAGCTGCCGATTCATCCATATTCAAATCACACGCAGCTGACCAGACCATTCCTGCCCTTACTATGGCGACGGAAGAACAAGAAGAACGGCGCAGAAGGGCTAAAAATAAAGCCACCCAAGAACGACGAAAGCGGAGGAAGAAGGCCCACGCCAGGTGGCTCGCACAACAGGTGGAGGCAACGCATGAATGGGAGTCTAGTGGGAACGGTGAAGTGACATGACAGAACCTGGAACGAGATGGGGCTCAAGAACGGGCTCAAAGCGGATCCCGGGTGCTGCTGACGAATTGCGGTCGAGGTACGCTTTGAGCAAGTGTGGTTGTACTGTCGTGCTTGATACTTCATTGAGTGAGGGTCCTAGGGCTGAAGACGGAAACGTGCTGCGCCGATGAACCCATGAAACCTTGAAATCTGTTCTCAACATCAAGTTTGACGCGAGACACGATTATGCTAGACTTACACTGTCTGCATTTGCCTAGAACTTGCTTGCACTCGGAAATAACGAACTGGACCCGATAGCGACTGATTAGTATTTGGGATCTTTTCATACTTCGGACTCCATACCTAGATGAATTGGACTTGTGACTCGTTTTCTTGGACTCAATACTTGTTTGAATTTGTACTATATCTCAACTATACTCGGTTCGAGTAGATTGCCTGTAATTGAACTCCATAGTATTTGTATCCTTTGCTGACGGAATAGGGATTCAGACCTTTGGGGTATACTCGTTTTCATCATGACACTTTGATCCAAAATAAAAAGGCTGCTTATCCTGCTCAGCAAGCATGAGAATGAAAAGAAATCTCCTTACAGCAACTCCAGTCGTCAGAAAAAGAGCTGACACCTTGTTTTGACTGTACTTAACCAAGACTGTCGGCGAAGGATATGGATTTCGACCGGCACTTAGCCATGGCGAACCTCATTGGCGGCGGCAGTTATGAGATGAAGTAAGGTAGAAAGAGCAGCCTGATTGTGAAAAAAGACACAGGGAAAAAGACAAGGAGAAACAAGAGTTGAATGGTCGGAGTAACCCGATTATTCGGCGAGGGGCCCGAGAGCAGGCGACGTTTTTCCGAACTATGCAGGCTTTGTCGAAAAATTCAAAGGCTCGTCACTTTTGAATTTGAACGTTCAACGTTCAAGTTTGGTCTATGTAAGTACGAACAACAGACAACCGAATGGCCATATAATTTTTCTCTCTTTTTACATGATCATAGCTATAGGTTGCTTTCACTTGATTTATCTGGTTCTGATGGTGCTGACGAAGATTCTAGCAGTCAGAAAGCCGGAAGCCAGGAGCAGCAAATGTTACTAGTATGCATTGGTGTTGTAACCGTCAAGATTCTTTTGTACATTCACAAAACTTTCTCGATAAGACCCAATCCCTCGCGCTCCAAGATCTCACGAATGGGATCACAAATTTCTTTGGAATATGGGGCTTGCACACCTGGGGTGCTCAAGACACCATCGAGGACAAGCTGAGTTGCAATACCAGCAGGAAGGCCGACGGTGAGGGCCATTGCCGAGTGACCCTTGGGGCTACCGTATGCCTCGAGGGTTGAGGTAAGAGTTTGCTGCGCCACAGGAGATATCAATTACTATATCGATTAGAAGACGGGGAAGGATGACTAACCTCAGTTCCATCAGCCCACTCAACGACAAACTTGTGTTGGAGCATGACAAGATCGCGCTCCCCTTCCTCATACTTCATGAGTGTTTCCAGGCGTGCGCAGAGGGTGTCAAGGAGGTTCCCAGCGCGCGGGACGACCTTTTCGGCCTGAGAAAAGAGGCCAATCCAGCGCAGACCTGAGATGATGCGGGTGGCTTCTGAATCATCTGGGAAAGAGCAGAGCTGCTTGACACGTGCAACAAGTGTGCTATGGCCGGATAATGTCAGAGCCTTGTGCTACGGTAGTTAAACAAAGCAAGGACAGCATACCCTTCTGCAGCATCTGTCGCACCAATGGCCTTCTGCGTAACCTCTGCCCAGGTCAGGCTATCGACGAGCCATGACTTCTCACTCTGGTCGAGCCAGCCGAGTTTCACAAGAGCGCCAATGAATTCGGGGAAACCTTGGTAGCGCAGCGTACCGCGAACGACAGTCTCGGCCTCGGGGATGTTGTACCACTTGCTGAAAGGCGTCGAATCACGGTTCGGGTATGCGACGAACGCGAACGCGGGGGTAATGTAGTAGGGCTTGGCATGGAACATGAGTTCTGAGCCAGGGACGGAGACAGTCTGCCCAGAGGCGAGGAAAGAGGCCGAGTTGAGGAGCGCGAGGAGGACACCGCGAGAAGACCAAGAGAATTTGTACCCAAGAGGATTATTGGAGCATTCGGGGGCGGGGAGACCACCGCAGTAGGAGAGGAATTGCTTGACCTGTCAAACGGGGGTCAGACGCTATCAAACGAAGAGGAGACGGATAATGACCTTCCCACCCTTGGCGTGAACCTCATCGATAGTCTTAACAGCGTACAAGTGATCAATACCGGGATCGAGACCGATCTCGTTGAGCACGACAATGCCTGCTTCTTTGGCAGCGGCATCGAGCTCACGCATGGCTGGGGAGACGTAGCTGGTGGTGACAACATGTGTCTTTCCTTTGATGGCTGCAGAAATGACAGCAGCATGATAAGTGTAAGGAATCAAGGAAATGACGAGGTCATGAGCAGCGACAGCAGCCTCCAATGCGGGGGTGTCGAGGACGTCAAGGGAAACCGCTGTAGTAGAAGGAAGACCTTCAGTAAGAGCTTTCGCTCTCTCAAGGGTACGGCAGGCTGAAGAGACGCGTCAAATACATGAAAGGTTGATAGGAGGAGATTAATTTACCGACGGTCAACTCGTTGGAAGGCTCACGCACAATGTACTCAGCACAGGGGCGCGCAACGAAACCGCTTCCCAAGAGAAGGACCTTTTTGGTATGCTTGCCCTCGCTCTGGTTCTTGATCGCACGTGCGGCACGGCCAAACTTGGGGAGAATATCACGTCCCTCCTTGAGCAGGACGCGTCCAAACTCCGGCAAGACGAACGCCGCTTTGTGAACCTCACTGTTGTAGTATCTGGTATTCGGTACTTGGCGAACCGGGGTACGTAAGTCACGTCCGGGCTCCTTGGCGCACATAACAAATCCGATTTGGCCAGAAGGGTAGGTGGGGATAGTGGTAAAGGCGTACTCGGCGACGGGGAAGATCCCGCGGGTCACTTTCTGAAGCTCCTCGATGAGAGGGAGGTGGAGCCATAAGCACTCGCCCTGGGTCGAGATATGGCCGCCAGGAGTAAGGGCATCATGCAGGAGTTGGAAATAGGGCTTTTCAAAGAGTGCAGCAGCAGGGCCAACGGGATCTGAAGAGTCAGTGATAATGACATCGTAGGTGGAAGTGTTGTCGGCAAGGAATTTGAATCCGTCGCCGATGAAGACCGTCACGCGAGGATCAGAGAGGAGGGCGGCCATGTGGGGGAGGTATAGCTTGGAGACGCGGGGAACCGCCTGATAAAAAAAAAGGATTAGGGTATGCCCCAACGACAGAGAATCGGTGGATTAGAAATCAATGGAAGCAAAATAAGTTTGTGTAAAACTCAATGGTGCATAGAGTAGGATGCTGAATAGTTTGCAGAAAGGGTAGAACGAACCTCATCGATGTCACAAAGAACGACCTCCTCGACAGTGTCATGCTTGAGAACTTCCCGAACGACGCCACCATCGCCACCCCCAATGACCAAAACCTTTTTGGGGTTGGGGTGACTCGCAATAGGGAGATGAGCGATCATCTCCTGATAGCTATCAGTAGTGTTATCTATGAGATCGCAATAGCATGAGTTGTGTAACTCACGAGAACTCGTCGCGCTCAGTGCATTGGATAACACCGTCTAGGACAAGAACGTTCCCAAAGGTCTCGGACTCGAAGACAAGAACATCCTGGTAAAGAGACTTTTCGACATGCAGAATTTTGTTGACCTTCAAGGTCATGGCCTGGCCTTGCCATTGGGGGGAGATTTCACGGAACCAGCCGTCTGTGGGGCACGATTGGTCAGTTTTGGCGGGG
>JAGGAW010025942.1:0-14916 GCA_017657375.1 Termitomyces sp. T27
ACGTTCATAGCTTCGGCCACTTCGCTCGCCCTCACCTAGTGACTGGGAACTCTGCCGCTTGCCTTCCCTCGCTAACATATTATTTGTTGGCTGTCCTCCCTCTTTTTCCTTCTCCCCCTTGGTGTGGTGTTCTTTGGTTCCTCAGGTCCCGTTGCCCCTGTCCACACCTGGAGTAGGTTGGACACTATCATTGTAAAGCTTTTGACTGCCTCAGCAACTTGACTGACCAGGTTATTCATGCTCTTAAGCTGAAAATCAGCTTTTTGAGGCAACTTGGGGTTGATATTCTTCAATGGACTACAATACAAGAAATAGGTCTGTAATTCTTGCACAGAACTCAGCTCTTGGAAGAATGAAGACCATTTCTGAATGCTATTGGCCAATTTGCAGAATGCTGCTTTCTGCTTTATTGCAGAGTGAAGTTTTTTTCAGTGCTCATACTGATCTTAAAAAAATCTTCTCATCCAACCATATGGAGAGAATTTCTGAAATCTTTTCAGGGAGAGGTTTAGTTGACTGGTGAGCTCACTGCTTCTTGAGTTTTGGATGAGCTTGCATATAATATTTGACCATTTCTTAGGCTTGGCTAGAATGCAAATATGTCAAAAGCCAACTATTTGTACAGTAAAATTATACTCACTCTATGTCATTCTCTTTCATCAGCCCAGGCATATTATATTTTGAATAAATAATTTGGAACTATAAAGCATTGCACTTGATTTCTTTTTGAGAGTAAAATATTTTATCTTTGTTCAGACTGCAAAACTACTTCCATTTATATGTCTGATAATTTTTTTTTAGCTTATATGAGGCGTATTCCTTATCTCCAATGGTAGTGAACTATAAATTGCATCAGCACTGAAGCAGGACTAAGGCAATATCAACACCAATATCACTGACTGAGCCCCTCACTTAAGAGGTATTATCCTCAGTGATTTTAGTGCCCTTCTTGAACTTGGTTGTTTCTTATTGTTTTCCTTTCTCCTTTTTTTCTGTAGATTTAGTGGTATTTTTATTTCCCTCACTAGATTGATTAGTGACATAGTTTGAGATATTTATAGCTGAAGTAGCAAAGAATGAAGATGCAACTTGGTTATTCGCTTTCAGCTGTGGTGCCATCTCAAGATTGGCAATATTGTCAACTAGGCACCTTTTCTAAGAAGCATCATCTTTCACAATTTTTGTGCACTTGTTGGACATAGTAGTTTTTTGACATTTTCTCTTCATACCTGTCTTTATTTCAGAAGCATTTTCAAAAACAGTCTGTTGAGTAGATTTGGTGTCAGCAAGGCTAGCTGTAAGAGTATGTAATAAAGGCATAGCATAAGCTGCAGGTTGCAGCACCAGTGCAGAAATTTCAGCAGTAGCTGCAAATTGAGGTGCTAGTAAAGAGGCTTCTGCTAGAACTGTAAATTGGGTTGTCAGTGCAGGAGAGACTTCATCTGGAGCCACCAGTTGAGGCATTGGAGCAGAGGCCAAGAATGGAGCTGCAGGCTGATGTGTTGGTGCAGGAGCTTTGGCAGTGACTGCAAGTTGAGGTGCTAGCATCAAGACTTTAGCTAAAATAGCAAGTTGAGGTGTTGAAGCTTTAATTGGAGCTGCAGATTAATGTGTAAGTGCAAGAGAGCCTTTAGCTAGAGCTGCAAGTTGAAGTGTTAGTGCAAAAGGTTTAGCTGGTGCAGAAGTTTCAGCTAGAACTGCAGATTGAGGTGTTGGAATGGTAGCTTTGAATAAAATTGCAGGGTGATGTATCAGTGCAAGAGTTTTGGCAGTGACTGTAAGTTGAGGTGTAAGTGCAAGGGCTTTGGCTGAAGTCACAGATTGAGGTGTCTGTGCAGGTATTGGAGCCAAAGCTACAAGTTGTTCCATTGTAATGAGCATGAGCCAAGTTAGATGAAGCTTGTCATTATCTTGCTGCAGAAGCTTTGAGGACTTTTTTAACTTTTCTTGCACAACTTTGTACTCTTAATGCTTAATATAAAAGTCAGTGAAGGTGGCAAGTTTTACAAGATATATATAAAAAGCCTAAAATATTTTGACTTTCCCTTCATGGTCTAATTTCAGAGCATCAAATTGAGGCAATAGCAGCTGGCTTTCATCTGGAAGCCTCATCTGCTCTATCAGCATGCTGGCACAGATATTGGATATCTTTATGCCAATCTTAGCCATATAATTGAAATATATGAACATGATTTCTGTAGCCATTTTGGATGTACCTTTGAGAGTTGAGCCCAAAATATAGGAGCACTCTGCAAATGTTAAAGATTGTGCACTAAAATGTGAAAGAGAACCTGAGTTTTTAAAAAGAGTTCTCAATGTCAGCGCTGTCCCAGCTGTTTGTGCTATAGCAGCTGCAGAGAAATAAATAGGAATGCTTATGCAATTGATGCATTCAGCTCTTTCAAAGTTCATTCAATTCTTTCAGCTGAGAGTTATTACACTGCGATGGAGAAATCAACACTCCTCTTCCTCCATGGAGATTGTGAGCATTGAAAAAGGTGAAGAGAATTCAAACATTTGATTCTTTGATATAAAGGCTATATTGTGCTAAGAGGAAGCTGCCTCCATGCACTCTTGATGTAGCTCCATCAAATGATGAAGAACTTTAGAATGCTGTAGAAGACTAACTATCCAACATTCTCAATATCAATACAAACATTGTCAAGAAAGCAAGAGCACCCTTGTCAGGATGGAGCTTGCTCTGAGCTTCACCAATCTTTTTAAAAAAATTTTCTTCATTAAAACTTGCAGAAATATTTAGCTAAATGCTTATTTCACATTGCTTCAGTTTTGCAAAGAAAAAGCAATTATTGTTATTCAAGTGAAATTGTGTTATTTCCTATTCAGATTGTGATAGGAAGCAAGGAGCAAGGAGCTGGTAGATCTCATGAAGAATGGTCAAAACTCAAACAATTTGCTCTTGTGCTCCTTCATAATGTATTTGAAGAGCTGGGACAACAGTTTCTGATCCATTTCCTTTCTCAAATATGAATGCTAGGCTGTATGATTTGCCAAATGTAGAGTTGTTGTTAAAATGATAAGCAGATCTCATGTTTCTTTGAAGAAAGCTCAAAGTAAATAAAGAAACCAATGCATTGTTGGCTGATGGGTCTGAAGGTAGTCTGATGAAGAGCTGAAAAAATAACTCTTTTAATAAATAAAGAATGTTGTCATAGATATTGGGATACATTCTCTGGATTGAAGCTAGTGTATGTAAATAAGCGTGGATGATAGAGCTTTCTATAGTTCTCATAACATCTAGAGTGTAGGGTATATGAAGACTATTGTTACCATTCCTTTTAGCACTCTGTCAATATATTGTTGAGATTGGTCATCTCAGCTCAAATTCATGCATGGTGGAAATGCTATGCAAAGTTGATATTGTTTTTCTACATCTTTGGTGATGTAATTATCAGTAATAGAGGTAGAGAAGTGCATGCCTGCTATGTAGCCACTATCTTGGCAAAGTTTCTATGCTGGAGAATTTGAGTAACTATAGCTCATGGGAGGTTCATTGCTAAGAACTAGGGGAGCTTGACTCTTAGAAGAATATTCCATATTTTCAAATTCAACAATTTTGTCCAGCAGATACACAAATTGAGGATTTTTACGCTTTGATTTTATTAGCTCAACCATGCCTAATAAGTGACTATATAGGTTGCCAGATGCTGGATTCTTGTTAGTCTTTGATCCAACAATAAGATGTAGGGATGTGTACAGAAAGGGGCCTTAGATTCAAGCTCTATTAACAAATCAAAAGTCAGTTATAGAAGAAATTTTTATAGGAAGGATGTTGCAACCTTGTTCAAAAGTTTTGTTGTCATTGATATTTATATAAGAAGCAATTTCAGATTTTTTGATGAGTTCCTGTCTTGGTCTGAATGCAGCAGTTTTTAAAACAAGCATGAGCAAAAGCTGCACTTTAAATAATGCCTCACTTTCAAAATCAACTTGATTAGTGCCATCTATTTTATCTTTTATAAATTTATCAGGTGGATCCTTGCATTCAGTGAAAATGAAAGCTATGATGCAGTTATTTGTCATCAATGTCATAAATTAGATTAGGCTAAGTAAACTTCTCTTTTGCTGCTTAATGCTCTTGTGGGATGACCATCACTGAGTTCTCCAAGTTTATTCTCTCAATGGATTCTGAGTTGAGTATCATAACAGTGCATGAGTTTGTTTCTCCATAAGCTCATTGGAAATTTGGAAAGAAAGATTGTATACAAATGTGTATGCTATACATCAAAGTGAGAATTTCATTTGACTCAAGACACATGCTATTGCTGCAGATGCAGAACTTTAACCAGATGCCTAATGATGGCTCATTGATTGCTATCCACAGATCTCAAGTTGTTCTTTCAGTAGGGCCTAGACCATCAAGCTGACTCCTCTGCACTCAACTGACCCCTCCCATTTCCTCATTGAAGATCTGCCTTCATATCCAACTCCTAAGTCCAAGGCTAAGATCTTCCTATGTGCTCTCTCAAGCAATAACACAATGCTTGCCTCCATCCACCTGCCTTGAAAGGACAGCCTTTATGCTCTCTTCAAATGACCAAAATCCTTGCCCACAGCTATATTTCTCCACTTTGATGAAAAATTTCCTGCTGACTTTATTCATGCTTGAACAAAATCTTTTTCTCATGCCACATTTACTAGACAGAACTGCTAAATTTTGGGCAGTACACTCTTTCTATTTTCATGATCCTTAAGCTTCCTCCTCCCTTCACTCTGATCTTTCCACACTGACTCTTGCAGCAACATTTTGAGCAAATCAAATAGTTGTGCACATGTGTACTTGGTATAAAGCCACAGGGTTGGTTGCAGTTCAGAGAAATGGAGTGGGTGAGGAAAGGTTGAGGCGAGCATAAGCTTGACTAGAAAAAGATGGATCCAAGCACAAATGTGAGCATGGAATGAAGGGCTTGATTTAATCCTAGATTCTAGGCTTGGTAGAAAGCTACATGGGCAATACAAGGGCATTAAGAATAAAAGAGAGGGAGAGAGAAGCTTGGTGGATGGTGCTAAGGAAGAAATTGGCATATGAGAGTGAGTGTGAAGTTCAGGATGATATGGTGCTCATGCTTATGAGACTAATTGCAGTTTGGTCTGTTGCTGAAAACTAATGCAATCTCTTCCTCTCTTCTTTGTCTGAATCTTACTGTAGGTTGATGTGATTGACAGAAAAGGGCAGGAGGCAGGATCAAATATTATACAGTATTTTACCTCTCTTAATTGGTTGTCTTACTGTATATCTTCCAAATTCATTTCTCTTATCCATTAGGAGGATTGTGTAAGCAGTGTTGTACAAGTCTTAACTACTTGACAAATAACAGTAATAGGAAGGTTAAGAAAGTGACTACAAGCAATTGAACATCCTATAATCAATGAATAAAAGAAAGATTCACCTGCAAAGATGTGACAACAGTTAGTAGATGAATAAATAAATGACATGAGTCCCAATAAATGATAGATCAACAAGATGGAAATGAGTCAACAATACAAGTATACAAGTTTAGTTTTGTCAAGTTTCACTTGATAAGTCTTAAAGATGTGATGAAGGCAGGTAAGTACATGTTAATCACAGTGTAGAAGACATCCATGGCTCATAACTAATTATGAGTCAAATAGATGTCATTATGAAAGCTCTAATCCAACAAGTAGAAATAATTAAAATTCTTGAGAGCTTGGTCTGAGCCCTCAAGAATTTTGATCATTTCTACTTGTTGGGTTAGGGTTTTCATGCTAAATAGTAGCTGAAATGCTGTTCATCCTAGCAACATGAAAAGGACTCAATTCACATACTTTGCTGATATGCATGCTTGTAGACATAAACATGTGTTCAAAGCACTAAGCAATAGCTATATGAGCTCACATATTAAATATATTGAAACACAAATAACTAAGTAAGAGTAAACACTTGTGTCAAATTATCTTCTCCTGCCCAAAAGAAAGATTCACCTGCAAAGATGCGACAACAGTTAGTAGATGAATAAATAAGTGACATGAGTCACAATAAATGATAGATCAACAAGATGGAAATGAGTCAACAATACAAGTATACAAGTTTGGTTTTGTTAAATTTCACTTGATGAGTCTTAAAGATGTGATGAAGGCAGGCAAGTACATGTTAATCACAGTGTGAAAAACATCCATGGCTCATGACTAATCATGAGTCAAGTAGATGTCATTATGAAAGCTCTAACCTGACAAGCAGAAATAATTAAAATTTTTGAGGGCTCGGCCTAAGCCCTCAAGAATTTTGATCATTTCTATTTGTTGGGTTAGGGTTTCTATACCAAATAGTAGCTGAAATGCTGTTCATTCTAGCAACATGAAAAGAACTCAATTCACATACTTTGCTGATATGCATGCTTGTAGACATGGACATGTGTTCCAAGCACTAAGCAATAGCTCTATGAGCTCATATATTAAATATATTGAAACCCAAATGACTAAGTAGGAGTAAACACTTGTGTCAAATTATCTTCTCCTGCCCATATACAATCATCTCCCTAACTATATCAACCAAAGCAACATCTATAATCAATATCAATGGTGGAAATAAAAAGGAAATGAACCTTTAACAGCTAAGTCTCTATGATGTACTCTGCCCACTTAAACTCCCTGTAAACAAAGTCTATGGCAGAATACGTACCCATAAGTATTCATGGAATGATGCAGGAGAATGAGTAAAGAAAGACTCACTGGCAACCTGACAAAGCATGGGCATCTTTCATAGTGCAAGGTAAAGCATGCTGGCTCATATGTCTGAGTCATTCTTCTGTGGCTTGGATGGTTCAATGGGCATGAGTATCAAAGTTGGTGTCAATGTGCTCAATATTGATGCAGTGGCTCAAGCATGGGAACTTGTCAATGTTGAAGCTGGTGTGTTAGAGGTTTCATATATTTTGAATGTGTGGCTCAAATGCAGGCAAGAAGAGGTTGAAGTCTTTTATATGTTGTGGATTATAATGTTCACTGTTTGACTGAGCTGCAGAATATTGAGAAGTCAATAATCTCAAATTAAACAATCCTAAGAAACTCATACGTACATCATTATATGCACTCTGATTGAGACCTAAATCTGACTTTGTAGCATCTTCATCAATATAAAACACCTCTTTGCTTTTGCCTCAAGAAGCTCTTATTCCTTAACCTCTTGATGTGTCATTTCTTAATCATGTGCTAAGATGAGGGGCAGTTGGATAGATATACATGCTCAACCTGATCATCTACCAGGAGTGCAGCAAGAATTTCAGAGCTGAGGCTTTCTGTTGAGTTGGTTAGAAGGACAGGGCTTGCTCTAAAAGTCTAAGAGCTTGTGGAAAACCCATTAAGATTGAAGGAGTACTTTGTAATCATTTGTTTGATCAGGATAGTATTAGGGCAATTTTTTTAACTATAGCCCTGGATATGGGTAAGGGTTGCAAGTGAGTATCATCTTCAGAAATTGTACTAAGAAACTGATAACAAATCATAGTTTGTGATGCAGCACTACAAGTTGCCTATAATCTCAAACATTGATAGTGCTATCTAATTCTAGCTTGATTAGGATAGTGACTTGATCATGCTCATAGCCAAACATTACAACACCCTGAACACTGCAGACAATTAGTATAGATAAGTATAGATATCAGAATCACAATGAGATCATAATGTACAGCAGATTGCTTATAATAATATCTTTTTTTAAAGCAGAGACAGTTTTTTTCCTGAATGAATAGACTATCATGTCATCTACACAATTGACACTGTGGAGATCATTAGTAATGTTGATGGATTGATGTAAATTTGTCACAGTTATAGTCACAGCATGATTGAAACAATATCATATATGAAGTTGAGGAGCTGCATGTAGAGGCCAAGCATTTGGAATACAGAGAGCACCATGCAGCTCATAACAAGGTGTGGGGTGTGGTTGTGAAAATGAGTGAGGCTAACTACACAAGGCAAGGAGAAGTCTGTTGAGGAACATAACACACAGTGAAGGGAGCTGAGATACACAAAGAAAAGCCTAGTTTATCTAAGCATAGTGGGTCTGTAGTATGGCTTTGAAGAATATGGTGCTCCTAGAGGAGTGCAGAAATGATGCAGGTATCATTCTTTGAGAAAGGTTTGTGAGCATGCAGATAGAGCTTGAAGGTGTGGTCTGTGACTTTATGGCTGAAGTTGGAGTATGCCATAACAAAGGCAAAAACTTCTTTAACTTGAAGTGCATTGGCAAAGTGAGTGTTTACATTGGTTAGAAGGACAGGGCTTGCTCTAAAAGTCTAAGAGCTTGTGGAAAACCCATTAAGATTGAAGGAGTACTTTGTAATCATTTGTTTGATCAGGATAGTATTAGGGCAATTTTTTTAACTATAGCCCTGGATATGGGTAAGGGTTGCAAGTGAGTATCATCTTCAGAAATTGTACTAAGAAACTGATAACAAATCATAGTTTGTGATGCAGCACTACAAGTTGCCTATAATCTCAAACATTGATAGTGCTATCTAATTCTAGCTTGATTAGGATAGTGACTTGATCATGCTCATAGCCAAACATTACAACACCCTGAACACTGCAGACAATTAGTATAGATAAGTATAGATATCAGAATCACAATGAGATCATAATGTACAGCAGATTGCTTATAATAATATCTTTTTTTAAAGCAGAGACAGTTTTTTTCCTGAATGAATAGACTATCATGTCATCTACACAATTGACACTGTGGAGATCATTAGTAATGTTGATGGATTGATGTAAATTTGTCACAGTTATAGTCACAGCATGATTGAAACAATATCATATATGAAGTTGAGGAGCTGCATGTAGAGGCCAAGCATTTGGAATACAGAGAGCACCATGCAGCTCATAACAAGGTGTGGGGTGTGGTTGTGAAAATGAGTGAGGCTAACTACACAAGGCAAGGAGAAGTCTGTTGAGGAACATAACACACAGTGAAGGGAGCTGAGATACACAAAGAAAAGCCTAGTTTATCTAAGCATAGTGGGTCTGTAGTATGGCTTTGAAGAATATGGTGCTCCTAGAGGAGTGCAGAAATGATGCAGGTATCATTCTTTGAGAAAGGTTTGTGAGCATGCAGATAGAGCTTGAAGGTGTGGTCTGTGACTTTATGGCTGAAGTTGGAGTATGCCATAACAAAGGCAAAAACTTCTTTAACTTGAAGTGCATTGGCAAAGTGAGTGTTTACAATTTGTGTATGGATACCATCAAAGAAAGCATTGAGTATAACCTTGGTCATAATCAGATGGCAACATGAAGCTTTCTCAAGGAGGTTGATAATGGTGGCTGGGGATTTGTGAAAGGATATAGAGTTGATAATGAAGAAGGTTGAACTTGTGCTGGCATCAAAGTCAATTGCTTTACTATGAATTGTTTTAGTGTCATGTCAACATGGTGTAGGTAAATAAATGTCAATATACCTTGAATTGTTAAAGACCTCAGTTTTGATGGCTTAGAAGGCCTAGCTAGGTGTAGCATGTTGATCATATTGAGCATGACCTTGAGCTTAGTTAGCATGTCTATGATAGGCATGGATATGTCTCCTGTAATTTCATGTGCAGACATTGTGTCAAGGATCACATCAATCCAAGGTTTGAGGGAGCATAAGAACTCTAGAGCCATCAAAACTATGTGTAGTGGCAAATTAAGGCTTGTGAAAGGGTAAAGTTGAAATCTGTCAGACACTAGTGTATGTGATAGTACAGACATTGTGATCAATGGGTGCAACTGAAATGGCAATGCATCAGGCTTAGGCTTAAGCACTATTATGCTGACAGTGAGGTGAAAGTAAATTGGCAGGATAATAATGGATGAGTCAAGGCCATGAATGATTATACCATTCACATTAGGAGTGGAAATAGAAGCAGATGTGCTGAAGTTGGCTGCTGAGTTCTTTGGAAATGACAAATTGAGGAGTTGGGCTTGAAATGTAGCAATTCAAGACCAAAGGCCTGAATTTGTGTGCTGTGGCTGCATGAAGATTGAAATGAATTAGTGAAGATCAAGATCAAAGCATGGCAGATATATACTAGAGGTAATGTGAGGATTAAGGTAATGCAGTACTTTAGCATATGAAATATGAAATGCACACACCAAGTTTAAAAATGGTAACAATGTGTGCTAGAGATACTCTTAGAATATAAACAATCATGAGCTTGCATTAGTTTCATATGCACAGCAGTCCTAAGAATTGAAAAAAGCACAAGTGAGCTATATGCATGGCCATTGCTAAGTCCAGGCATGAGTGTGATGTTACAGCATGATTGCTCATGGTGTGTCTTGTCTTAGTTGCCATGAATATTTATTTTCTCATCATTAAATTCTCATTTTTTTTTTTTCAATCTTTCTTGCCTCTTTGCACTCCATTTTTTTCTCCATCATTTAAACAAGTCCTGCACTTGCTGGTCATGCCATAGCTGCACCATACCTCCTCTGAATTCACAATTGCAACATTCTCAGCTACATACCATGCATTTTAATTTATACCTTGAACATGCAGTGAGTAGGGATGATATCTTGAGAGTTTAAGGAAAGGCATATACTAATGTGCAGATGAAGGGTGATAGGACTGCAGATAGCATTGTTTTGCTGCTCTAGGTCATTGGAAGTGGTATATATGACATGTATGTGTTTTGTTTTGTCTTTATCTTTAGTTCATGACTGATTGTTTGACTGATTGTTTATGTAGATCATGTGCGATAAAGGCCAGCATAGGTGCTGGAGGCCAAAAACTTCCTTTACAGGTTGACACTGGTTCCTTGGATCTTGTGAATCCATTTTGTTCTTGATTTTTGTATCTCATTGGACCATTTTCCATTCTCATTTTCAAAGCATTTTTTTTTTTCATTTCAAAATGTTTCAACTTGCTTGCAATCATTATATTGTTTCTTTTTTTGCTTGATACAAGCATCTGCAAGCTTTTTCTCCCTTCTTTATCTGTCACTTTTATTAATATTTGCTTTGTTATTATTTTCAATGGGCAGTGGATACTGGTTTTCTTTCATCTTCACAATAAATTTAATTCTAACATATTTTATTTTAGTGAATCATTTCAAAGTTGTATTCATCTTTCTTATGTGGCCACCTCTATGACTTCAGCAGCTTAACACTGACTAGTAAAGATTTCAATATCAACCTACTTACAGGACTAAGTCTCTAGCTCTATCTTATAGGACAAATTTAAGATTGGTGAGTATAGCCTAAATTTTCAAGCACTTGATATATCTACATTGATCTTCTTCCTGCTCTCTGCTCTTGTCATGCTCATGCCCATACCCAACAGCTACAGCCAATACTATTATCTCTAAACCTCTCAACCTCAACTTCAGTAGCATTTTTGATATTGTGCAATTTCATCATTGCCAAACTTATCTCACCTGTCACCTCCAACTCTCCTGACATTGCTGCATAAGCATCCAATCCCTTCTCCATAACACCTATGTCCTTACCCTCCACATGATTTCTCTTGCTCCTCCTTTCATGCCTTAGCACAGACAACATCTCCACCCAGCTTGGCATTGATCGACATCTGAGCTTTATAAGTGATCCATCAAAAATTCAATATATGAGTCTTGTCAGCAAAAAGAAGGAGATGTTGTTCTGGAAGATCAGTGTATGGGTGATTATGGTATGAGCTAACAAAAAACAAAGACAAATTTAGATCAGGAGCAGTAATGATGGCTCCTTCTTCCTAAGCATGGTGTTA
The DNA here is from genome assembly GCA_017657375.1 of Termitomyces sp. T27. Lineage (NCBI taxonomy): Eukaryota > Fungi > Basidiomycota > Agaricomycetes > Agaricales > Lyophyllaceae > Termitomyces > Termitomyces sp. T27. The sequence continues at coordinate 11,720 of JAGGAW010025942.1, forward strand.
AACACTGGAGTGCCTCTTATTTTTACAACAAGCACCATTACAAATGGAATTTACAGAGCTATCAGCATAGGCTCTGGGTTCAATGGTCAATGTAAGTCATTTGTCATTTGTTTTTGAATACTAATCTTACATTTAAATTAAATTATGTACTCTGCACAATGCTCTTGAACTTAACAATCACCCTCAACAACCACACCTTCATTCCCTTTTACTCTCTCAATTTCACAGCCAAACCTCTAACTGACAATTCTGCCTTGACATGCATTAGCATAATCCAATTTACCAATTCCATGCTCATGCAACTAAACACACTAGGTGATATCATCCTCAGCAACTTGTTCCTCCACAACATATATACCATTATGGCATACAAGCTGCCCACTGACTCAGGTTCCTTCAACATGCTTACAAACTCTTCTGCAGGCAACATCAAGCTCTATCTCAGGTTTGTAGGCATAACCAACCCCACAAGAATGCTGGACAAGTTCAAAACCATCCATATGCTAAACTAACTAATCTTCTCAGACTCAAGTTCAGGCTCAGTCAGGCTCAGGCTCATCTGCAAATGACAGAGACAGTGTGACAGTCAGCAAACAGCTCTCCATTGAGATCATCATCCTCATCTCTCTTGATTTTTTTTGTGCTATGCCTATGTCTTTTCAGTGTATACTGGTGGCTTGCACACTGCAGATTCTATCACTGATTTATCAATGGTAACTTAGCACCTGGCCCTGTCAAAGTGCTTACAGGTATTGGCTGAGCAATGAAGAAGGAGGGCAGGTATGCTTATGTGCTCACTTCTATATGTAGGCTAAGAAATATGGACAAAGTCATTCCAGGGAAGGAGCTCTATGCAGAGGAGAAGATGATGCATAGGAGTATCTGACTGCACAGGTGCATGCTGAGTACAGGTATGCCTCTGCTTCACAAAATTAACCTTGAGCATGTGCAGTTGGCATCTGATGCATCTGGCAAGTTTGTCTTAGAATCAAGGCAGAATAGTCAACAAGTTTGGTGTCATACTACAGGATGGAGTGGAGTTCAGGAAAGCATGGCTGATGTTGGTACTGTGGCCCAAAGTAGGAAGGTTAAGCACTGATGAGACAGAAGTTTGAGTGTGAGTGGAGAGGGGTTCATATTTGTGAGGAGAAAGAATGCTACTGCAAGTTTGATGGATGATAGTGGGGCTAAAGTCATGTTTTAAGGAACATCAAATAGTTGATAATGATCACATGCACCCCTTTTTCCTTCTCCAGAACTTGACAGTACATTACCTATGAGTATCCATTCTATACAAAAAATCTAATGCAGTAAGCAACTTTGCTTAGGATCTAAAAAGAACAAAAAGAGATTCAGATAAGAGAGATAAACACTCAGCATCAATTGAGGAGTTGAAGCCTACATTGTGAGAGGAGAGCTTAGAAAGAACAAAGATATTTAAAATTGAGCAATAAAAATGTCAATGAACTGCTGTAACATTTAAACATAAACTCAGTAGAAGCAAAGACAGATTCACCTTCATTCAGATGCATGATTATATCAAGATAAGATAGAAATTAAAATCAAGAAAGATTCTCAACAATCATGGTGATGCACTCAGCAAGAGTGACAAAAAACTCAGGTTAGAAAGATCTGTGTACAGCTTGTAGATCAGATTATCCAAATGCTCTGCCACTCCACTGCCTTTCTTAGCAAGTGCAGCTGCCCTTCTAGCATTTGCAGCTATGAAAAAACAGTAATTCAGCACCATAAAACAAGATCTAGAAAAATCCCAAACATACTTTGCATTACAGTGGCAATGGCTTTGATTACAATTTTTATTGACAGGAATGCTAGCAATTTCTTATAGAAAGTAAACTCATAGGCATTTAGCAGCATAGCAATATAAGGATGGCAATTAATGGTGAACATGTTGATGACAAGGATACTCTTGTAAAATGGGTAGGATAAAAGCTGATTTTGATTGTTAGAAACTGGTCTTCTTTTTATCATTTTTAGAAAGAGGCAGCATTCACTTGTTCATAATGGAAGAAATGATTAGCACATACTCACACATCTGCAATTTTTACACAGAGAATAGAATTCAGTTGCATCCAATTAGCATTCAATTTTCTAAAAAGGAGGAAATCAATATTCAAGTAGCATCAGATTTGTCTTCATTTTATCCATTCATTTTACTTACCTTTTAGGTTATTTGTGTGACTATAAAAAGCATCATCAAAGCAGCACACTTCTGAGTTCTAAACTGGGCAGCATACTTAAAAGAAGGCTTTAATATGTGGATGAAGCAAATATGACTTCCTCTGAAGTTGATGTAAGCTGAAAATGACATTATAACACTAGAAGAAGTTGGTAGCAATGCAGTGCCCAGGATAATAATGCTAAGAAGTTCAACTGTTTCAATTTTTGAGATATTCTCATGCCATGTCAATTTCAGATGAAACAAATTTAACTATTTCAATTTTTGAGAAGTTGACATGGCATGAGAATGATACAATGCTAAAAGAAGTCAGTAAATGTGGCAGATGCAATGCCCAGGATAATAATGCTAAAGAGTTCAACCATTTTAATTTTTAAGAGATTTTAGCATGCTTTTTTAAAGCAAGCATTGGATGCATCTGAGCAGATGAAGCTTTAATTCTCAAAAGTAACCAAGTAAGGCTCTTGAAAAGTAAAACAGAACTTCTTCAAACTCTGAGATACACACCATCCCTATAATCCTGTAAAGAGAGATGCTAAATATGCATTACAATTAGTGTATATGCCATCTATATTGTAGCAGATTATTCTGTCACTTTAGGAAATTGTGTAGAATTTTGAAGAAACATCTGTTAAAAACAAATCATGTAGTTTCCAACAGGTATTTCTTGAAAATCAGTAAACATAAAAGATGAGAAATAAAATAGAAAAACTCCTTGTATTTTTATATTGTTTCTTAAGAAAAAGGAAAAGTTTTTCTTTTAATCTTTTTCAAGACATACTTAAAAAATACTTTATGTGTTTCTAGACTGTTTTTTGAGAAAAATGTGACACATGTCTTTTTGTATTTTTCAAAGTACTTTTGTTGAATTTTTATTAGGTATTTCTTTGGTAAATCTCTTTATATTTCTTGAGAAATACCTAATAAAGAAAAAATTTATTGTTTCTCAAGAAAACCTTGTTAAAATTGCTTAATATGGAAATTTTAATGAGTTTTT
>JAGGAW010025943.1:0-12434 GCA_017657375.1 Termitomyces sp. T27
AAATACATTTAGTATACGTTTGTAAGCATCGGGCGTTCTCGAGACTTTTAATGTTCAGCAACAACACATGACAACAGTGACAACCACCACTTTAGAAAAATATATCAAGAAATCGATCGGCAGGTGTTTATGTAATACAGTATATTGAGCAGCGAGTTGTCACAAATTTAAAGGAAATGACAGGACTTGTCAGACAGTCGCGATGTTTCGTACGCATTGGATGGGTCTGGATCCTGTCAAACACGTGTTGGATGCATATGTCTTTTGGTATATATCTTTGACCTAATGCAACTGTAACTAAAGAACCCACTCATGCTAACATTCTATCCGGAACAGGAATTTCATTACCTTTGTTATGGCTGCCACAGACATAATTATATCATACCTCCTTTGCGACTTGAGTTCTTCGCCTCTTTCTTCCTCCTTTTCCTGCGAAATGACTGAGGCGCCCCAAAGTCTTCGCTCCCAGGCAGTCTCGCGGTCTGCATTTCGCACTGAGGGCCAAATCCACCGACAGGCAAGATTTAAATGATAGTCGAGATTATCTGTATACTCACTGTTGTCAGTGCTCCAATGTTAGTCGCCCACCTGCAGGACAACTGCCGCGCTCGCAGCCTACCCACAGTTTTACTTCCAGGGAGGAGCTTGTGGAGAAATACCCCAGTACCCTTCGCACGCCTTCTGGTGGCTCTTCTGCAAACTCGGAAAGCTCTTCTTTCCATCCTCGAAGTAATGTTGTTATCGACCATACCATTCCCATTCCTACCCCCCTATGCAGCCATGATAACCCTGGAAAATCCCCATCATTTGATCCTGGCGAGAGCGGTGTCAGCATCGAGCGTGAGACTTCTTCTCATTGTCTTACAAACACACAAACCTTTCCCGACGGTGGAACAACGCTTCACCACAAATCTACTTGCCCTACCTCCTCTTGTCTCATTACAAGGCGAGCGAAGTCTCTTCCAGGCAAGCGTTCTTCCTCTCCCTCAGTCACGCATCTCTCCCTTCAAGGCGAATACTTCACTTCTCCCCCAAACAAGAAAATTATTTCCAGTCCAGACAAGTGTCTTCCTTACCCGGACGAGGAGTATTGCCCACATAGTAACCTGTATAAAACAACGGTCCTGTCGTCAAACTTTGTGTTCTCCTCACTCTGGTGGGGACAATAGGGAATCTGGTCAGCTTAGTGGATTGGAGCCTGAGAGTTTCACTCTGATCACCAATGCCCAAGTTTATCGCATTGTCCAGGGTAGGACACTATGCGGCCTGGGCAGCATGTTCAAGCTAGAGATGTGCTGGACGCCAGGGTTGTTCAAGTCTTTCCTTGTTTCTTTGACCTTAATAATACTGTTCTTAGTCTCATCTTCCGTTCTTCGGACATGGTATGACGGAGACCGTCACACACAGTTCTATCAGTTATTACGAGAAGGTCAGCAGATGGAGGAGATCAGGCGCAGCGGTGTGTGTTAATTGAATTGTCGACTTCTCATTGGGATGGACTTGAGCAACTCCGTGGTAGCATAAAATTTAGTAATGCCTTGAATGTATTGTGGTTGTGCCAAAGATCATGTTGATGGCTCGAGGGGAACTGAAATAAGGAGCAATGACTATCTTTGAGGATCATCCCCAGTGAAAAGTCCCAGGATCAAACCAAAATGGCTGAGATGACTAGCGGGCCCGAAACTCAAGCAATTTTGTCCACTGTCTTCCCACCAACTGTAGACATCACAGAGCTAAGAAACGACATGACATTGATCCTTCGAGACAACTACTGAGGCGACCCCGGAAAAAGAAAATCCTTCACTTCATCGTAGTCTGGAATTTGACGTTTGTCAACAACCTGTTGGTCTAATCCATCCTCTTACCCCAGTGTATGCCTCGTCACCTCCTCAATGGCTACGCGAAGGTGGCGATGCGCGTTTCGGATAGGTTCCTGAATGTGGTTGGGCGTGTTGATAATGCTGCGTTGAGCATTACGCAGGAACGAGTCGATAGCGCAAACTTTATCGAAAAACGTGCGGTAGTGGAGCAGCAGCTCCGACGAATGAACACGCTCACGTCTCAACTCTTCCTTCAACTTGTTAACCTGCATTCCTCGACCTAGCACCATCTCCATTAGATCCCTCGCCTCCCGACGTGCCTCGGCATCTGCATGACTTTCACCAAAAATGCTCTCCCACTCCATCAATTGATCGTCGGGAACCGGGTCAGATTCTGTTTGAACACCAGAATCATGAACCTTGTGAGGCGCAGAGCTGGGAAGCCGGGAATTCTTGTCAACCAACTCGACCGACAGCTTCGACAGCCTAGTTTCCAAATTTTCGATGTCCTGACACTTCTCTTCGTAATCCTGTGACAGTTCTGACAGCTTGGTTTCCAAATCTTTGATGGTCCGACACTTCTTTTCGTAATCCTGCGACACCTCCTCGTGACGAAGCCGGGCATCCTCCTGTGTCCTGACCAACGACGCAACCTGGTCAAACTCTCGACGCAACTGAAGAACGTCATCGTGGGCGCTCCGTTCTGAGGCATTAATTTGCTTCAGGAGTGCGTCGTCGGTGATCAGGACGCCGGCTACCTTCCTCGACAGTCTCAACACCCGCTCGCGCTCCATGTCGTACAAACTTTGAACAGACCGGAGCTGTGATGTACGGTCTCGAAGCTCCTCATCTCTTTTCTCCAGGAGGCGGCGGAGTCCAAGGTTTTCATCCTCCAGAGACAAGGAAGGAGCCTGAGGAGGGATCGGAGCAACGTTGACAAGAAGGGGTTGATGTTCTGGGATGGAAGATGGAACGACAAGATCTTGGGAATTTTCCCGAGTTATTGTGGGAAAGGGAGGGGTGGGCTTGGCTACTGAGTACTGGTTCAGTGGACAATGAGGGTTCTGGCGGAACACGGGTGCAGCTATTGGAGCAGCCGGGCCAGAGATCGACAGGGGCGCAGCTATTGGAGCAGCCGAAGGGCCGGAGATGGGCGAAGAAGGACGAATTTGTTTCTTAGGGCGCAGGGAAGCCTCCACAAGGACTTCAACAGCTTTCCTTTTACTTCGACGGGTTGCATACTCCATCTCGCCCCCTCTCGATGCCACTTTTCTCCTCTCTTCCTTCATGTTGAGCTTAGCGAGTAGAGGGCTCGGGGGTGTCCAGGAATCATCATCGGCACCTGAGTTCTCCTCCACTAATTCTTCCTCCTCATCCTCCTGCACTGTACCCTCGTCCTCCTTCGAAACAACCTTTTTCGATTTTTTGGTTCGAGTCGAGCGTTTGGGATTCTCTTTAGCTCGCCCACGAGGTGCACTAAACCATTTTTCTCTCAGTTTCGCCTTCACCCAGTCTAAAGGCCAATGCTGTTTCTCGGCGAGCTTGGAGCCAATCCATGTATACTTGATGGAGCAGGGGAGCTTCTTTTCTCGACAAACATTGCAAATGGACATTTCCCGCTTGGTGCTGCCCAGAGGATCGTCGATCTTGCACAGCTGTTGTAAACCATATCTCTTGCAGTCCGTACACTATCGGAGGGATCAGCATGGAAGCAGAAACGGGAATACAGGAAGCTACCTACAGGAATTTTACTCTGGCACCACTCCAGAGAGGGGTTGTCAATGGTCTTCGTTGTCTCCTTCAACGTTACGTAGAACTCCTCACGCGTCACAGAAAGATGGGGGAACGAGGGGTTGACTGTGACCACCAGGGGAAAGGAGGAAACTTGGTTTGGGACCACGCGAGATGGACCAGGAGTAGGTGATCTGGGAACTAGAGCCAGGAAGAGGAAGAGGAATCAGCTTTGAGCCAACGCAACGAACCATAAGTACTCTGACATTTGGCCAACGCGTCCAATACCTGTAAATCGTGATGCCGGTCTATTGTTCCCTCCTGTCCATGTATTGTAGCCAGGAGACTAGATTATCGTCAGAAGGAGGGGAAGGGTCGCGGAAAAGCATGGAAAAGCGCAATAGAAATTAAGTCAGAATCTGATCTCCGATACATAAATAGACCACACCAACTGATCGCATTCATCTTATCTGAGGAGGTCAGAACCTTCCACATCGCACGCAATCCCACCTGAGCCCTGAGGCCTGACGCCCGATGCCCCGACGCAGCCCCACATTTGGGCCATCACCGACACTCGACACCCGAATCAGCGCCATCGCCTGCTATCACTGACACCCACCAATCACTTTCCCCAGCTTTCTCCTATTTCGAGATCACCTAACATCACCTCACAAACCTTCGAGGTCGCCGAACATCCCATGAGATCCCCGAACCGAACATTCCTGAAGTACCTTCTTCAAATCTTATCCAGGTAACGCACACTCGTCTAGTCTCCCAACCTAGAGCCCCCTATCTAGACTACCACCAATCCGATGAGATAGCCGAATTGAAGCCAGATCACTTAAGTCGTTTGCTCGAACATATAAGTAGAATCCAGTGCAGGGTCACCTTCAATTCTCATTTCCTCCACAAGTGTCAACATGAGTATCCTGTTCTGATTTAGATTGTAGTGTGTTGATAATGCACGGACAAAGTTCAGGAAGTTCAGGCGAAGGTGTGGGAGAGTTCAGACGAAGGGCTCAGGAGGGTTCAGGCAAAGGGTTCAGGAAGGTTCATGCGACCATATAGGCTGAAGATATGCCATGCCAAACTAGAGAAAGTGAAACTAGCTGGAGCAAATTTTCTGAGGACGTAAGAGAATCTTTGGGAACTCGAGATACCAGAAGAAGAGATGTTGCTGACATGAAGAGGAAGGCTGGGAATAGACGCACTTCAAACTTTGAGATGATATCTTCAGAGGCAATGGAACAACCCTCTGTTTTCCTTGGAGAAAATAGGCGCCCATCGATGCAGTTAGAAGCTTTTGGTGGAATAGATGTCATGATGGAGAGGGACTACATTTAATGTATCTTAAAAAATTGTCAAAGAAGTCTGAATGGTGCCCAAGGAAAGTGATGGGGACAATGAGCGGACAAAGAGGCCCAGGAAAAGTGCAGAGCACTTACAGTGTACCATACTTTTCTAAGACTCACACCACGTGCGGACATGTTGCAAAGTGCAACTATAATTTCTCTGATCAAGTAATGAGTAAAGTCGTCTTTGGTAAGTACTCATTGCTCACTAACCGTGTCCTGTTAACACGGGTAGGACCAGCTCATTGATGTCTTCAAATCGGTTGGACGAGTCGTTGATTTTAGGTACCGTACTCCCCTAGTTCTGCATCCGAATTCAACCTCACATAGCCTATAGTAAGTGCCTAAGGATTGCCTGTCAAGAAATTTTGAGAAAAAGTGCAGCCATTGTCAAAACATCAGAGGCATAGTATTGAGGACTGGAGCAACGCATGTCGGAGCCTGAAACGCTTATCATCAGGTACTGTGACAATTTGTGACCTGCCGACTGGGGGGGGCCTGCCGACTGCGCAGGAGGGCATAGTACTGTGGCTTTCTGTGAAACTCTTTAATTTCTGTCATTTCTTCAATGTTGTATACCAAGTTTTGTTCCTTAATCTGGGTCCTGCGGCAGGGAGATTAGGAGATCTCGGCAAACGCCGAGATCACATGTTTTGATACACCTGACAAGCCGGATCCCGGCATGGGTGATGCCGGGGCAAGCATAGCTAGAGTCACCAAATTTTCGAAATGTAACTTCAAAACCATCACCTATAGCCACCATGACTCCAGAGCCTCCAGAGGATGATAACGTTGCGAAGCGCGCAAAAACCCGTCGTCGCGCTAAACCAGCCCCAAGAAGGCAGCTTCCCTTTGCCTGCATGTCCATCCCGAAGCATCCAGGACCCCGTCCTGCGCCGAGTGCTGTGTCGATTCCCGATCCCAACGAGCCAATGCCCGCGCCGACCCGTACCAAATATGACCCTCCCCCCGTCAACATGGTCACAATTGGCGAGGCGCAGCAGGAACTGCGCCGGGTTCTGAGCGAGAATCGCTCGCCGACGGACCAATGGCTTAAGGATCGTCCTGCCGTAAGTGATTCTCGCTCACCGTCGTCGTGTGCTGACCCACCTAGTGTGAGGATTGTACCCAACGAGGCCTGGATTGTCGCTCTGTTCCGTGCACGGCTGCGTTTCAGGGGGACCGTGCCGTCTGCAAGGCCTGCTGGGATCAGGGTGGGAAGTGCTCCCTGTCGTTGTTGTGGCCTGCCCAATGCGTGGCCGACCGGCGGGGTTGGGATCTGCGGGAGGTACTGATGGCGTTGCGTTATTCCGACTTGCTCACTGCATCAACGCAACCAGTAGAGGAGTCTTCTCAGGGTCAGGCAGGGGAGGGAAATCGTCGCCGAAAGCGTGCGCGAGCCATCATGGAGGAGTCGTCTAAGAACGAGTTAGAGGTGATTGACCTTGTCGGCAGCAAAGAATCGTCCAAGGGCGAGGTGGAGCTGATTGATCTTGTTGGCAGCAAAGAATCATCCGAGGGCGAGGTGGAGGTGATTGAGTTCGTCCGCATCGACGAAAGTGAGTCGGAGGGCGAGGAGGATGAGCAGGAGAGGGCGCGGGTGGCCAAGGGAAAGCGGCATGCTAAGTCTCCAACACCTCCACTTCCGAAGCGTCGTTGCGTGCCCGCACCAGCCAGCCAGCAAATTCCTTGTATCCCTGTGAAATCCCTTTCCCGCCTTACTACGCCAGAGACACTGTCCTGCCCCATCGTGCCCCTCTTCCTCTCGAACCCGCCGTTGTCATCGCCGCAAGTGCCATTCTGCGCGAACCCGACTTTGCCATTTACTACTACCGCTGCCCAGGCCCCACCCGCTCCGCCGGCACCTGATGCATTGGTCGAAGTTGTCCGCTTACGCATTGAAAGAAGCGAGTTGGAGCGCCAGTTGAAGGAGTCGCGGCAGGAGCGCGTACACTTGGAGAAGGAGAACGGGGAGCTGCGCTTAAACAGTGCTCTCCAGACAGCAGAGCTAGCAGACGTGAGGGGTGTCTTAGCGACGCTGACAGCGGAACTGAAAGAAGGGCGGGCGGCGGTGGAGGAGTTCAAGCGTGCTCGGGACAAGTTGACGGATACGGACATAGCGCTTGGGGCGGCGCGGGACGAGTTGCGGACGCTGCGTGAGGAGACGAAGGAATTGCGCGAGCGGGATGCACGGCAGAGGTCAGAGCTCATAGAGTGCATGGAGGCGGTGCGGCTTTGGAGAGCGCGCTATCCCAATGACAACCTGGGAGTAGCGGCGCCGTACGATCGGCTCCTCGAGACCGTCGCGCGTTGGGAGGGGGCCTGGGTACAGGAAGCGGGAGTCGCAGTGGGAGTCGCGTCGAGGAGTAAGTCCACGCCGTGCAAGCTACGAGACCAAGGAAAGGAAATTGAGGATATGCAGGGGAAGAAAATCAAAACTTTGAAGGATAGTTTAGTGCGTGAGCGGACACGTTCGTTGGAGCTGCTGCTGGACCATCGTAAATTTTTTGATAAAGTTTGCGCTGCTGACGCCTTCCTGCGGAATGCTTCGTGGGGCGTCATCAATACACCCAATTACATTAAAGAACCCTTTCAAAACACGTCTCGTCACCTTTGTGTAGCCATCGACGAAGCGACGACCAGGCGGAGCCTGCAGGAGGAGGACAGCCTCGAGCGTCGAGTTATCGATGAACGTCAAATCCCTGACTATGACGAAATAGAAGATTTTTTCTTCGAGAATCGCCCTAGTCCCTTGCCTTCGCCAGCATACTCTGAAGGTGGAATGTCACAAGTAAATCAGGATTGGAGGACAGACTGGGAGGTACCGGATGTGAAGGAGGATTAACGTCATTTCTAATATGAAGAAATCCAGGACCCCGGAAAATTACCCAAAAGGCTTTTCGCTCCAACTGACTCTTTTGTCCGGCGGCGAAATTCCAAAGTTCGTCCAATTTCTCCGGTTTTGACATGGCCTAAATTGGTCCGGACACCCAAAACAGCCTACCTGAAATTCTGGATGCAGTGGAAAAACCTTCTAGGAGCGTTGAAATCACCTTATAGACATGTATATAGACCAAGACGTGAACTCTTTTAACATAAGAAAGCCTCAAAATTTATCCATTCCTCATCTAAACCATCCAAAAGATTTCTTTTTCCGACTGAGTTTTAGTGCCTTCCCAGAATTGCTAGCAGAACTGAGCATCTTGCCATAATTATAGATCCATAATCAGCTTTGCTGAGCTCTAGACCCAAGGGTCTGTCCTGACTCTTGGGAGATGATATCAATCACCTGTGGACAACCACCTCAAAAAGTTCTCTTGAGTCCAAGAAAGTCATTCTGGTTGCCATCTACACCAAGAAGCTGCCGATGCTTGAGGGTTTCCAGCATACTGAAAGTCGAAGGCACTCATTCATCAAGAAATTAAGATCAATCACTCCATTTTTAACTAACATTACATATATACGAGAAGCGAAATGGCGTGGAAGCCGGGGAGCGAATAGGTTTCGCGTATGTGGGCGTCGTGCACGGAGATCATGATTACGACGGACAGCCAATTACGGATATTGTTAGCCTTCATTTTCGTCCTCATCTTGTACACCCTCTGGTAGTTAATAATCGTGCAGTACAGGCTCAGGAGATCTCCTCGCTACCCTCATAGGTGCGTGACGGGTATGTGATAGGATCACACCAAGGCGTGACGGTTAGGATATTATTTATGAATATTTATATGATATTTGTGGGAGTTTGATTCGTAAGCGTCGAGCGTTCTCGATGAACTGGGATTTTTTATTTTCATTACCTTTCGAATTATTACCCAAATCGGACAGCGGGGACCTTAGTCGAGGACCCTTTAGTGTAGGACGAGAAGCGACTAACCATTTTTGGGCTCAAAGTGGTGTGGAAGCCCGGGAGCGAATAGGTTTCACGTATGTGGGCGTCGTGCACGGAGATCATGATTACGACGGACAGCCAATTACGGATATTGTTAGCCTTCATTTTCGTCCTCATCTTGTACACCCTCTGGTAGTTAATAATCGTGCAGTACAGGCTCAGGAGATCTCCTCGCTACCCTCATAGGTGCGTGACGGGTATGTGATAGGATCACACCAAGGCGTGACGGTTAGGATATTATTTATGAGTATTTATATGATATTTGATATTTGTGGGAGTCTGATTCGTAAGCGTCGAGCGTTCTCGATGAACCGGGATTTTTTATTTTCATTACCTTTCGAATTATTACCCAAATCGGACAGCGGGTACCTTGGTCGAGGACCCCTTAGTGTAGGGCGAGAAGCGACTAACCATTTTTGGGCTCAAAATGGCGTGGAAGTAAGGTCATTTTGACATGATGTCGCAAGGTGGACAGGGAAAATATAAATCCAACGCTCGATTGCCTAAAACATCTCCGTACTTTACTGGAAATGTGAAAGCCGTTAACATCTGTTGGAACTGAACGGGACACTTCAGCCAACAAGGATATGACGGGTACGTGATCATCCTTGCGGATTCTTACTTTTGATATCCGGGCAGTGAAGTACTTCTTGGAGATATTTTTCATGACGCGTAGGACGATGGGATCACTTCATCCCACCATTTCTCCGTCGGTTAAGATGACACCACGGTGTCCTAGACCCTGCCTCATGACACTTATCCCATGAATTCGTCGGTTAATATGACGCCGCGGTGTCCTAAACCCTGCTCCGATTGTATAAAAAGGCCTACGAATTCGAATCCTTTCACACCAACTTCAGGCTTGCGAGCAAGAGTCAAGATGACATTCGACTTTTCTAACCTTGTATGTGGCAAAGTTGTGATCTATTTCCCGCTGTCTAAATTTGAACTCTATCATAGCACATTGCCCTTTCTTCATCTTGTCCTGCAGAAATGCAGCGCACCCACCTTCTTCTGTTAGGAACGGTCGCGACTAGCGTGAGAACTTATTCACGACAAAGCTCAAGGATCGAGTGACTTATTCAACTGCAGGTAGCACGAATCCCAGCACACCCAGACCATCGCGTCGCTTTCTGCAAGGTACGATAGATTGTACAACAGTGCACTGGTTTTGGCCTGATTTCTCCTCAGTTCCTTGAGCATCTCGATAAACAAAGGCAACAGCACCCTGGTGCCTATACACATCGGCACATTACTCCCTCCAGTATCTGTGACTTGAAAGAGACGCAGCTTCTCCTGAGGACGGGTTACAACCAAAACATTCTCTCAAATCAAAGAGCTGACACCAGACAAAAAGTGAGTATTCATACATCTTCCAAGTTCTTGGTTGTCCGTTAAAAATATTCTAGTTCACATGGGTTTATCAAGTCGCCAAAGCCGTGGAACATCTTCACCAGCACGGTGTCGTACACGGGCACCTCCATCCCGTATGTTTCCTTACTAAGCTCCCTATGAGCATCTATTGATGAACTTTCCAGGATAACATCTTCATAAATCCTGGAGGTGACGCCACCATCACGGATACTTCGGTCCACATGGTGGCCCGCGCCTTCACATCCTTAGAACACAGGGTACCGTGTAACCCCTCATCTGTGTACCAGGCTCCAGAGGCCCTGGACTCTCACCAGACAGTCCTACAAGCACCTTCCGATGTTTTCGCCTTCGCTTCAGTGACATATGCCGTCAGATTCATCACTCTCAATGTTCACTGTTCTCCTCCTTACTTTTGTTTTAGGTTCTCACGGGATATCCACCCTTGGACACAAGCTCGACCGAGGCAATTAAAAAATCAATGGAGGAGATTGCCCGACAGGGATTCGTCCACATTGTTAAGCCATCTGTCATTAGTGATGACTTGTGGCAAATACTGCTCGGCTGTTGGACTTACGATCCAGAAGCACGATTAACCATGAAGGATGTTGTCTTTAGTCTTGAGTATATTTACTTTTATGAGACCCAGATATGAAACAGCAGTCGTAAATGACCTCTACTTATCACAATTCCCCTCAAATTCTTTCATCATTAACTTAACGACTATACATACTATCCATTACTTTTCCCATCTTGGAATGAGAGAAATCCATAACCAAACTTGAGACGGAGCCTACGGAGAGCGCATGAATGGTCGTGACGCCTCGATCGAAGATCAATCGTTCTCCTCGTGTTGAGCGGAAGCGCCGTAGGAAGCCTCGTGTTAGGCCACAACGTCAAAACACGTCGACGAAGCCTATGAAGAGCGCGTGAGTGGTCATGACATGTCGTGATTAATCGTGCTCATCGTGTTCAGAATTGCCACACAAACGTACATACGTCATTCTCACAGAGTCCATGCTCATGGCCAGAAACTTTTCCTTCATTCATAACACACAAACAAATCACAGCGCCTCAGGGCAGAGCTGAAGAGCAAATGGATATGGCAGACCATCAAGAGAAAATATGAGAGAGCAGAACAGCAACAGAATAAGTAGACTTGAACAGAATGGAATTGAGGCAGAACGACATGTCGGAGATGCGAGAGGATCATAAGTAACGGGAACCGAGCCCAGAACAAAATGGAAATGGAGAAGAGGTAAGAAATCTATGAGAGACAGGGCAGCACTGGACAGAAAGCTGGCGGACCCGAATTTCAGAAAGAAGGCCTTACCGCACATGGGAATTCACGATCTTCGAGAAGGATTCCTAGCCGTCCTCCGAGTCAGCAGCGGATATCTAGGCGAGGTTTTAGGATGGGCCTACGAGGGGACGTCGGCTAATCCCTACAGGAGACTTGGAGTCCCACACTTTCAGGCGGCGGAGTTCAAGGTTCTCATCCTCCAGAGACAGGAATGGAGCCTGAGGAGGGGTCGGAGCAACGTTAACAAGAAGGGGTTGATGTTCTGGAATGGAAGATGGAACAATAAGATCTTCAGGATCTTCCCGAGTTATTGGGGGAAAGGGAGGGGTGGACTTGGCTACTAAGTACTGGTTCAGTGGTCAATGGGGATTCTGGCGGAACACGGGTGCAGCTATTGGAGCAGCCGAAAGGCCGAGACGGGCGAAGAAGAGTGAATTTTTTTCCTAGGACGTGGGGGAACCTCCACAAGGACTTCAACAGCTTTCCTTTGACTTCGACAGGTTGCATACTCCATCTCGCCCCCTCTCGATATCACTTTTCTCCTCTCTTCCTCCATGTTGAGCGGAGCGAGTAGAGGGCTCGGGGATGTCCAGGCATATTATCGGCACCTGAGTTCTCCTTCAATTCTTCCTCCTCATCCTCCTGCACTGTACCCTCGTCTTCCTCCGAAACAACCTTTTTCGATTTTTTTTTGTTTCAAGTCGAGCGTTTCCGGGGATTCTCTTCAACTCGCCTATGAGGTGCACTAAACAATTTTTCGTCTTCACCCAGTCTAGAGGCCAATGCTGCTTCTCGACACATAGTGGTGCAGGATCGCCTTCAGTTCTCATTTCCTCCCTAGATGTCAACACAAGTATCCTGTTCTGATTTAGATTGTGGTGTGTTGATCATGCACAGACAAAGTTCAGGAAGTTCAGGCCAAGGGTGTAGGAGGGTTCAGGTGAAGGGTTCAGGAAGGTTCAGGT
>JAGGAW010025944.1:0-14781 GCA_017657375.1 Termitomyces sp. T27
GTACGGTACGGTACCCGTAATACGGGACCCGTAAGCCGTATTAGACGGTTTACGGCTGGCAGCCCTAGTGTCGCGAATGAGCTTTGGAACAACCCAGGCGTCCTTCGGTCACTCTCCGTCCTCTTCCAGTTCGATATCATAGTTCATTAGATTATATGCCAGCATGACTTCGAAAAGAGCGGCTGTGAGGAAAACGTCCTGGACTCCTGATAAAAAATACAGTAACATGCAGCTGAAGATTTTGCCGAGAATGCAATCTCGCTACAAGAAACGGCGTATCCAAAAGGCCAGGAGCTCCAACGACGAGGTGATCGTGGCGGAACCCATCAAATGTAAAGTTGGGACTTAGCCACACTTCTGATTGTTTCAAGAGGACATTCTGTTGGAGAACATGATTGACGTGAGGACACGACGATAAGGAACTGATCCGCAAGTATCACCAAATGTCAAGATACTGACAAGGATGGGGGAACTCACTCGCACAGAAGCCGTTGATTATCGGTGACTCTTTTGACATAAAACACTGTCAAGATTGTATATTTCTTCTATTTCTGGAATTTCCCAACTTTCACGAGCAGTGATAATCACACTCCGGATGAACAGAGAGATGATAGAGAACGTGCGTGAAACTCTGCTACAGGATTCTTTCACGTACTGGTAAGTGTATTCTCAGAGATGTCGATGAACATACCGTTGCCATTGTGTAAGCTACGCCGAAGCCGAAGCTGATGACGACCAGATGGATGACGATCTGCTTCAACTCTTCCTCGTTCGAATCAGTACTATTTCCTAAAGGTGGTGTATGAAAGATGGCCTCCTGGTTCACAAGAATATCTGTAAGGCTGGCCATTCACGTTCCTTCACCGACGAGCCTGTCAGCATCATGAGTCTGCCATAGCTAAGTATATCAGTATTTAAGAAATCTACCATTTAGAGCACCCCAGTAAGCAGGAGGGGAGCTGGTTGGTATCAAGTCACAAGTGCAGCTGGAGGTGAGTGTTTTGAGTACACAAACGAGCTATGCGAGCAACGGAGGCACGACGCACGTCTGAGGGTCTATAACGTCCTGCTGAGTTGCATTACGATGCAGAAGAACATGTGTCAGAGCAACCGCCAAGTAGAAACTCGAAGAGACCCAAGATAGGGTGGTCGTGTCGCCAGTCTTTGCACGCCACGCGCCACAAGCAAAGGTATGACCGGAAGATATCTGGCCTCAACTTCTACCGACCACTTTTTGTAAGATTAGAAGGGGTTGGGTTAGTCTCCGGCAGCAGACCTTATAATAACAAATGATAGTCGATCTAGGGTTGGATTGGACGTGCGTTGGCCCTTGGGTCGCGGGATCTGCAGTGCTTGAATAACACCAACTTCAATCGAAGACAGCTTCGAGTATTAAGCATTCCGCTTGCATGAGATCGAGCGTCCCGACTTCTGAGATGCCCTTAAAATAAAAGTAGGATGGTCAATGTTAGCCCTTGGGCGTTGAGCAAGAACTGAAAAGATTGCAACTGGTTTGGCACTCCGCGGCAGCCATAAGCTCCAATAGAAATTCGAACGCTCTCGTTCTTGAACGTCCCTACCAATGGCTATCGACACTGGTACCTCATGACATCTTTATGTGAATCTATCCGGGCGCTTCCTGGTCCAGCCATGAGAATCCCTCATCGAGCTCGATCTAAGAAATTCAATGCTGACCCGGGGCTGTGAACGCATGTAAGTGAGTCACCATGCTACCATGCTGAACCAATTCTCTCAGTTTGGGTAGATATGATTAGTTGTGAGTGAGTCTGTGAGTACGTGGATTCGGTCGTGATGAGTAAATATGACTAAGAAGCAAATCAACAGGGGCAAGGTAGGTATACTGAGTAAAATTGGGTGTGATGGTAGTAGTAAGTGTTGTTAGATGGATATATAACCGATGAATGAGATAGATATATGCAAGTATTCCTTCCTGTGTGCATGAACAATGATAATTTGGTCACCTTGACAACTGTTCCAGAGCAAAATTTAAGACCGGATTATAAGCGTTTCCAATAGCGACGTCAATCAATGAGATGATCCTGAACTTTAGGCGTGCTGACTGGTCGTGTCCGTGGGCTTCGAAACATGACTTGCACCAATCTTCGGCGTAGTCGGTGTCCCTGTCTCGTCCTCAGAGTTGTCTCCTGGAGAAGTATCAAAGCGAGAAGGAGACCGGGATGCTATGGCCTCGACAGCAGTCGCAAAAGATGCAGCTGAACTAGCTCGGGATTCAGGAAGATCCTGAAGCGTACTTGGAGCTCGATACGACGTGGGTGGCGCTCCAGAAGCTATCGTCGAGGGTTTGGGAAGGGCCAACGGCTCAATCTCGGGTTGGGGCTGAGACTCGTTTTCTGATGTTGTGGGAGAAGGAGGAAGAGGGATTTGAAGAGGATTAACCCTTGAGGGTTCGTTGGACGTTGACACTCGGCGGGACGATGTCGCTGTGGCAGGAAAATCATTTGCCAATATAGACTCGATAGACGTCTCTTGCTGGGATATAGACGCCGACGGTTGCTCCGGAAATACCACATCTGCGTCATTACTTGATATCCGTAACCTTGACGGCTCAACGGACTCATATGCAGGGGCGTCAAAGTCAGGAGGTGGGACAACATTCAAATCCTGTCTGGATGCCGAGGACGCGTACGCAATCGCATCAGGTCCATACGGCACTGCAAACCTCGCGAGAGATTCTGGTGAAGAAATCAATCTCAATTGTTCTGGAGTTGGTCCGGATCTAGGGTATGTAAACTCGGTGCGAGTCAGAGTATGGGTGAGTGGAGCGGATATCGAGTTAAGGGAAATCACTGAGGGCGAGTTGAGATTGAGATTACTTTGGCGTGAAAGGGACCGGAAGTGCGTAAGGGTAAGAAGTGAGCCAGAGCCAGAGTTAGAGGGACGGTGGGAGGCTCGACTTCGTGACGTTTCACGGACGCCGTGGGTATTCTCGGACGATGTCATCGAGAAGGAGGAATCAGCACGGGTATGAGAGGAATTGTGCATCGAAAATCTATTGGGTATTGAATGTAGGAGAGTCCTAAAACCAGAGCGTCTTGGCGGCGTGTGTTCTGACGACGGTGAGATATCGGTTGCCACCGTTGGGCGGATATTATCGACGTTTTCGGTGTAGGCTGGCGCTTCTCCTCGATCATCGTAGGCCGGTGCCAAGGACGTTCCCTCTTCTGAGCTTTGCAAGGTATCCATGCTAGGTCGTAGTATAATATCACCTGGCGGTCGCGTAGGTTGAGCGGTCAATTCTCGAGAAGAATCGCTCCGATCAAGTAGCGGCGCATCTACAGGAGTAGTTGGTATCGAATGGTATCCAGACGAATGGGAGTTATTTCTTGAATGCATTGTGTCCTCTCCATCCTCTGAGAGCGGTTCCATTACTACAGTGGCTGTTGGCATCCTTGCATCCTCCATGTCCTCAGGTCCACTATCACTTTGTTAGTCAACATCTATACCAATATGCGAGTCCATTTACCGGATGATGACAAGTTCCTGTTCACCAGGTTCTTTAGCATAGGCTGGTAGAGAAGTAGTTGATATTTGGGACGGCGTCCGCCTTGTTCGTCTCATCCCCCTCGTTCTATTGGCAGTTGTATTTGTCCCGTTGATAGTCCCAGCAAGCTCTTCAGCCGTGAGCTCTCGTGTAGCTTGAATGGCCGGGTTGGTCGACCGGCGCCAGTTGCGAAGCGAGGGGGAGATCCGACGTCTCCAACATAGCACAAGAGTCGTCACAGTGAGTAAAGTGCCAATGACGAGGACAGGTATCTTGGTTCGATGTCAAAAACAAGTCAAATCATAGAAGGGACAGGGGCAACGCACCCATATTCCCCAGTTGGGGCCTGAATCATCGTGATTGGCGACAGAGCGAATAGAGGTTGTAGGCATAGCTGCTGCATATCTAGTCGATAGGTATGGCGCAAAGAAAATTGCACATCTGAGAAAAGTAGGAGGGATCATATAGGGTGACCTTGCACGAGAAGATAGCTTGGTCATTGAACGCGGGTCGTGAGATTCGTTACTTTGTCCGCGGACATGAGACATGCAGCAATGATAGATTGGCAGCAGTTGGGGTCGTTAGGAAAATCAAGGAAAGGAGCAAAACTTGATGACCGTCACAAGCCCACCGCCAGCGACAAGTTTCGGCCTGGACCCTGTTCCATAAAGGAGATTAGTCATTCCTCATGACCGTAACATTTTTTACGAACTGTGATTTGACGGCTCTTATTTCGTCCATCCACATCAAAATGCGAATACTTATAGCTCTCTTGCAAGCGTCCGTCATACTTATTCTGAAACCTTCACTATTGTAATTCCGTAGCACCATTAACATACAAGTGAATTTCGATCGGCGAGGACGTTTGACGATACAAGCAATGACCAGGACCACTTTACTGGACAGTATCAAGTTGGAAGATGGGAATTTCATTGGCACGTGATAAGGATTTCTGACGAGTCTGAAATTCGCTAACGCAGTAAAGTAGAGGACGACATGGAATGGCCCCAAGCCATAATAAGACGCTGATCAAGTTCCCAAGTAGTATTGGAGATTTTGTCGGGTATTTCTCTTTTGTCTTTGAAAGACATGCGCTCAACGAGAGTGAAGCAGTCAACAGGTAGTCTGGCCGTGCTTTTGAAAGTGGCCATTACCCATTGTGGTCATTAACATATGCATGCAGTCACCGCACTGAACTCCCGAATCATTTCCATTCCTTCCTTTATCGAGAAGCTGTGGCTGGAATTCTTCATCAAAAACCTTCTCGGAAGTCTCCCTGTGGACGTTCAATGTTCAAGATCAAAACATGACTCAAATTCTTGGCTCCAACTGATGCGGCTGTGGGTCGGTGGAGGAGTTACATTAGTAAGAATCTTGATCAACGTAAGTATGACTCTAATTCTTGACTCCAACCGGCATGGCCGGCACATTACCGAGTCGTAGCTATGAGCACTGTCTTAGGCTCACATAAGCATCCTCCCAAAAATATGGGCTTATGATATCTAAGCATCGTCCAGACAATCTCACGTTGTACTGCCAGTCTCACAGCGTTACGACAATATTTGTTGACGACTCAAAAGCGGACCACAATATTACACACATTCTGTTTACAACATGCCTTCTGGTCCAATACCTGGATATCCCGGCTCTCTGGAACCTTATGTTGCGGGAGTACTTGTGAGTGCTATTGGTTGATAGTTGTTAGCTCCCACTGAACCATGTTCTCGTATAGTTCGAATCATTCCTCTATGGTATGTATGACTTGGGGTTATCTGCACATTCTTTACTCATGCAAGCCAGGATTATATGTTATCCTTTTTTGGCCAGTCTGCTTGTCATATCGCGCAAAAAACCAGTTAGATGGCCTTTATTTTCAACATCACTCATCATGTTTGCGCTAGCCACTGCCGACATTGGTTTTACAATCAGCCTTTTATTCGACAAGCAGTTCAAACAAGATTTGAAGTTTGCTGATATGCGCCCGAGATACATTTTATACATTACAAACAAGTAAGTAGTATCCCATAGCATAACATCAAGATTGTTCCATTCATGACTTGTCAGTACTATCGCTAATTCAATTACTGTAAGTAATCGATGATCCTAGTTATGCCCCTGACCCTAAACATCGGCAGTTATATCGTTGTTGTCACATTTGGCGCATGCGAAAGTCTATTGTTGCTGGGCCCTGTATACTTTTAGTTCTTGCTACGAGTATGTGACATTTAGCCCAGCTGTGCTCCTCCATCATGAGCTGACATTACTGTGTGACAGTATGCGGATATATATTTCAAGGAACGACTGTATCCCTCGCACAATATGCGTGGGTCAGCATCTTGATAAGCACGATCTTTAATGTTGTAACCACAGGGTTGACTGGTATGTCATCGGTGAATTTTGCCCGTGAATTTTTCTTAAATTTGTACTCAGCTGGGAGAATTTGGTGGCTCTCAAGAGTGTCTCAGGCCATCCTTGGTGAAGCCGTGGTCACTCGGTACAAGAATGCAGCATATTTCGTGTAAGTATGTCTTCTCCAAGTATCTATCCAGATTTGATGATCTTGATACAGACTTGAATATGGAATACTTTATATAATGTACATTCTATTTGACCTGGGATTCCGACGCCTATCATATGCAAATGTAAGTCGTTATATCCGTAAGCATGGTGGACAACATGATAAACGGATTCAGGTCCTCCTGGACACTGGTCTGATTCAGGTGGTTGTATGGGTTTTTCTATCTCTAGGAGAATAGCGCTTTCTAATTTTGCATTATCACATAGGGCATAATCCCCACTTGGATCACCGTGCGCAGTGCTCTTGCAGGGGATTGTATATTTCAAGAGGACTGAGTAGTCATTCGTTTTCCCGCAGAAACATGGAGACATCAACTTTCACCATAATTTACCAATCCCTCTATGGAATAAACGTCAGCACTTAGCCTTCATCAAGCCGGGACCAGTTAACCACTTCCTGTCAGCATTCCTGTGGATATATATGGGACAAATCTACTTATATTGTTAGGATGTAGAATATATTAGATTAATTTATGACCAAGGAGTGCAAGTAACATATCAAATTGGATATGTTTTGAACGCAACATATAAGATTATAACGGTCACAATTTGATGTGGTTCTTGTGGCCAAGTGTGGCAGGTGTGGCCAAGTTCAATGGGTGCTTCAAGCGTGGTACACAGCCTGCATCAGAGCTGATCAGATTCATAACATCAATCTCTTAGAACGAAGCTCCTACATACTAACAATAACCAGCTACGTCGTTCAAGTCGTCCAATTTTCATTGAGTCAAGCAATCATCAGAATCTAGTAAGTAGATGCTTCATTGTTTTGAAAATTTCAACACATGATTCAATCTGAATTACAGACATGATGGATAAGTTAACCCTTCTACCACAAGAATTAAAGGTCGCCGTCTTTGAGGATCTCTCTGGAGATCATAATACCTTGGACGTGTGCTCCGTTGTGTGTCACACATGGCACGATTTGGCTGCCCCCTACATATTCCGGACCATTTGTTTGGATAACAAGCATCGCTTCTTATTTTTTCGAGACATCCCAAACATCTTGGCACTGGTTTGCAACCTGAAAGTGCGTAACTTGTCTCCGTCGGAAGACTATGCAACTGCAACATCGTCCCTTGCACAAGTACTGCCTTGCTTGCAATGGCTTGAAAGCCTGGATATAGGTTTTAACACTGTTGATTGCCTATGGGATGATCTTCCCTTACTCATGCATTGAGCGATCACTGACACCTTTTCTATCTCGTCTTTCACCTCACTGGTCCTTAGAGGAATGACATTTACATCAATCCTGACTTTTCAGGAATTATTTTCAAACTCACCGTCTCTGAAATGACTGAGAATGAAATACATTAAGTTAAAACAATATGTTTTTACTAGCGTTGCCGAAGTTCGGTTCAGTTCAAGAACCGGCCCTTTTTTTGAGAACTGAGAACTGAACTTCTTGTCAATGCCAACCAGAACCAGAACTGATGGTTCAGAACCGGTTCAAACCGTTGAACTGTTTTCCAAGCTTTTTTTGGGATAGATGATGTTAAAATTGGTGTTCTAGGAGCCTCCAACAGCCATGAATGTTTTGAGAAAGATTTTATTTTGTCTTGCACCAGCCCAAAGGTTTGTGGACAAGAAATTTGGTCAGAATAAGTTGACTTGACACAACAGGAACCATCAGGAGTGAGCCAGTTGTTGCCAATAGTCACTTTATGCCACTTCAGTGTTAGCACATTGGAAAGTACACAAGACAACAGCTTTCCTTGCAATTTCAAGGCTGTTTTATAGGGTTTTTAAGACTATGGAGCATCAAAAAATATTGTAACAGTTCACAGTCAAACCAAGTTTGAACTGGTTCTCAAAATCCTCAAGATCCCTGAACCTCAAGCCAGAACTGATGGTTCAGTTCAACAGTTCTGGTTCTGAACTTTGGCAACACTAGTTTTTACACAACCAATGGGAGAACTGAAAGTCACAACAATCATGTGGATAGACCTAGAGAGGAGCCACAAGTGGAACAAGTCCCTTAGGGAACTTCCACCTCTAAGACTCCTCTCTAGGTAAAGCTTAATCCCATCAGAGGGAACTTTCCTGATAATGACTTCAATCTAGATTGGCATGACTTAGCTACAAAGTTTTTGACTACAATATTGAACTGCATTCATCAGACTTGTCCTCAATTTCTCTAGCCCCTAAATTGCCTTATGAGTGACCCCAATGTTGGACAGCCCTCCTACTCAGAAAGAGCAGACCAGTCTGGTGGATTGCCTACTCAACCTGCCAACTGCAGAGAATCTGACCGGGAAGCAAGTCAAGGCCCTGAAATCATTGTTGGAGCAAAATGGTAAGCTAGGAGGTACTAGTGAGTAGGGGAATGAACTTGAGCCTGAAGGCCCTGGAGACTACAATCCTGGACATGCCAACACA
The DNA here is from genome assembly GCA_017657375.1 of Termitomyces sp. T27. Classification (NCBI taxonomy): domain Eukaryota; kingdom Fungi; phylum Basidiomycota; class Agaricomycetes; order Agaricales; family Lyophyllaceae; genus Termitomyces; species Termitomyces sp. T27. The sequence continues at coordinate 8,480 of JAGGAW010025944.1, forward strand.
CTTAGACAAGATGGACATTGATCTCTCTCCCCCAGAGCAATTGATTAACTCACTGATGATTTTGTCAGATCAAGTGAGCATGATAGAAGAGGGAAACAAAAGCACATTGTTCCCTTCAAATTTGAACCAGAAAAGGACTCCTCCCCAGACCTCTCCTCATCATCCTCCAAATCTTCTAGTGAGGATGGAAATCCAAAGCAGAAAAAGCACAAGGTCAATGAAAGGAAGATGCTGTGGTATGAGCAAGAGAAGCTTGCTAGCAAGACTGGAGACCCTCACTATGACTCCAACAGGAAACTCTTGTGTCACTACATGCAAAACATCAGTAGAGTCAAGCAGCAGATTCTCACCTCTTGAAATGCCCCCTCTGACTTTCCCTCTTCAGAGTAGGACAAAGTTTTCAGGGGGAAAGCCATCTGTTTCAACACCATCTACAGCACAATCAGACATTTGGGAGCTCCTAGAGAGAATTGAGGGCATATCAGACATTGTGAGCTCATCTTTGGCTACAGCACTCTGCTTTGCAAAGTTGAAACATGCAGACAATGGCTCATTGCTGCCAATATCCACACCAAAGCTCTCAGATTTGCTTTCCCTGATCATGACATGGAATTCCAATCCTACACAGCCCACATCCTCAGCTTATTTGCTGTAAAACATGAGTCAGCCCATGGAAAAGTCATCACTTACAACAAGGCAGTCAGAGCACAGGTTGGCAGAGGAGCAAAAATCCTACTCACAGACAAACACAAGTTTGCAGACCTCAGGGACTCCATGCTCAACATTGATGGGATCAATTATGGAAGCAAAAAAGCTTCCACATCAGGATTGAGCTAAGCTAGAGCAAACACCAGAGGTAAATCAACTCAATGCAAGTGCTGAAACACTGTCAAGGGATGTCCTTTCAACAGCTCCTATTACTGGAGCCACACTTGCAAGGAATGCAGAGGACAGCACCCAAAACATGAGTGCTCTGAAAAGAGCAAGAATTGAGGCCATGTGGGATGAAAGGCCCAAATATCTGCATTTCAACTACTACTGTAGAGAAGGCAATCTCTCTTTCACCACCACCAACTGGCCTCCTCTTTCAAAATTCCACAACCCCTGCTCACTCCAGATGTTGAATGAGCACCAGAATTGTTCCAAATAGTAACCTCCATCAATGTTGACCATTTTAAGGAGCTGCTAATGACACATCTGAACCAAACTTTTGTTAGATCTGTCATGTGCAGCCTCCAAGAAGGTTTCTGGCCTTTTGTGGACACCTACCCAGAGAGCTATCCATTGATATGTGATATGTCCACTAACACCCTAGAAAATCCTGCGGAGGCAGATTTTCTATGGAATCAGAGGAACATAGAAATCAGCAAGCAGCAATTCTCCTCATCCTTCAGGAAGCATCTCTTTCCTTTCATGACAAGCTCCCTGATCTACACCATGCCCAAACCTCACTCATCAGATTTCTAGCTTGTCACCTTACAGCAAGCCAATACTCCCTGAACTTTATGGTCACTTACAACACCATTGCAAGTTTCCCTCTAGACAACATGAAGCACCTTAGAGAACTCCTGAGCATTCATGAGTACTCTGACCACTGCCTTACTCTGTGGAAGTCTGATGTCATGGAAGTGTATCGACTCATCTCAATGCACAAGCACTGGCAACTAAAGTAGGTTGTCACCATTGACAGAGAAAGGCATGCTGATTGCTGCAAGTGCTTTGAGGGCCATGCATCCCTCAACTGCTGAGGAGCTGTCAATAGCTTAGTGATGTGAATCACAAAACATGTAAAGGGCGTTTCCTCCTCCTTTGTTTTCAATAATGACTCCAAATGACTATGACCCTTGCTGAGGACACAAAAGCAGAGCTCATGGCTGAGACAAGATGCTTCATGGCATTGCTACACAGAAAGTCAAGGTATTTTACAAAGTGCACATAGCAATGCTTGGCCAGATAGGTCAATTGGGGTCTGAATGTGTTCTCATTACTGGTGCCAACATTGTCAAACATTTACACAAAGATCACAGTTGGGGACTTTTTCCAGGCCTAAATCTGGTCTAATAATGTGATAAAATCTAACTTACTCTGGGGTGCCACTCATATCAAACAGTCTACTAGTGTTTGCCTTCTAGAATTACTTGCTTAGGACAAGATGGATGCAGACATTATCATTGAATCAGATGTGTGCCTAACCAGAATGGGTTTCTGGTACTCACAAATCTGCCACAGTTTTTTTTTGCCCCTCATTCAAGGATGCACTCAAAGACTATATTTTCTTCTTCAAAGCACTTGCTGTGACCTTGGTGTTTGCAATGGCAATGACTGAGGCTGTCAGGGGATCCCCATTTTTCCCCTTTACATGGTCTATATTCTCTCCTTTTACTACCTTATCTTAACCTCCTTGCCTAGCCCTACCTATTGGTCCCACTCTCATCCTCTGAGCTGCTCTGGTTCTTTCTGTAGCAGGGTTCCAAGTTCCATCACTCCCATCACAGAGAGATCACTGCCATCATTGGACTCATCATTTTCAGAGGTTTTTCTCTCTTGGTGTTTTCTATGGCTTATGTGTACTATACAGTTTCTTCCTATGCTTCTGGGGCTCCAGAAGCATCCACACCTAGCATTGGAAGTTCCCCAAACTTGTTCTCTTTGGATCTCCCTCTGCTAGGTGAGTAGTTATGCTTGTAGACATTGTACAGTACTGAGTATACTTTGGATCTCCCTCTGCTAGCTGTGTGACTGAGCCATAGCACCCAGAGGTTGCCTTTACAGTAGAACAAGTCTCTAATTTTGGTCTGGGAGCCCCTCCCTAGCTTGCCTTGAAACCTTATTGCCCCTAGAGCTGTCTTTTTCCCACTGAACTGCCTTCCTATCTCCCTAGCCTCCATGACCCAATCAGCCTCTTCTGTTGATTTCCCTGCAGACTCTACCCCTCAGGATAAAGCCTAGAGCTGGCTGCTCACTCTGGAAGCCCAAGTACAGGCCACTCAAGCCTCTCTCATCTTACACATGACCAAATTTGCTAGGCTTCATCAGACCACAGATACCATATCCCAATCTCTTCAAGCGCTCCAAGAGTGCCTCACTCTGTCCTTGCTCAGTGTCCCCACATCCCCTCCTTTAGAAATTGCTCCCCCTTTGACTTGCTTCAATGCTTCTACTGCCAAACACACTAAAATCCCGTGCTCTGCTCTTCCAGATGTGTATAATGAAAATCAGGCTACTGGAGAGCAGTTCTTCCAGTCCTGTATTACCTATATCCAGCTCGCTGGTGATGCCTTTACCTCTGACATGTTGAAAATTGTCTGAGTCCTTTCCTACATGAAAGCAGAGCACATGTTGACTTACAGACTCTGCATGTTCTGGCACCCTGGCAGCATTAGCAGTTTTGCAGACTGGGCAGCCTTTGAAGCTGAGTTCCATGTCAAGTTCTTTTCTCTTGACCTGGCAAAGATGGCAGCCCTTTTCCTCCATGACCTGGATCAGTATGGTCAAGGGCAGTGCATGCTTGACGAGTACATCAACTCATTCTGAGCACTGGTCAAGCAAGTAAGTTACCTAGATAGCTTTCAGCTTTGCCTCATCTTTCGAAACAATTTGCATCCCACTCTCATGGATCATATTGACAATTTAATGGAAGGTAGGCCCAACAATAAGTGTATTGAGTTCTGGTTCAAGATAGCTTGAGAGCAGTGGCAGTTGATGGAACTGAAGTGTAAGTTACATCGCTTTCAGTCATTTTCTATGACATCTCATGCCACTGCACCCCTATGCACTATTTCCCTCACTTCTGCCCTAACCACCTTATCATCTTGCCCACATCCCTCCACTCTCATGCATATGACCTCTTCCTTCTGACTGTTGCTGGCTGGCATACCCATGGATGTTGATGCCTTGCAGCAATGTTCCACAATGCCCCTCCTCTGTCATTGTTGTGGGGAGCCAGGGCACTTTACACGCTACTGCTTTCTAGGTCTAAAGGTCTGTTACCTTTGGCTGCTCAAGCAAGAAGAGCTCATGCAGCTGCTTGTGACTAAGGATGCTTCCAGCAACTTGTTGCCAGATGCAGTAGCAGCAGAGCCATCCTTAGTGGAGGCAGTGGATTCTACTGCCCCCCTCTCTGAGGTAGAAGAGGATTTTTAGTCAAGTAACAAATGAGTTGTATGCTTCCACTGCTTGGTGCTAACCAGTTTGCATGTCTGTCTGTAGAATCAACAAATACATCCTCTGTTGTTGATGCTCCTTCCACAGAACTTAAGACCATAAGCACCCTCTTCAATGTACAGAACACTCCACCAGCTGTAGACTTGGCTGGGCCATCACCCTCTCCTCTTATATCATGTCGGCACATCCCTGCTTAGAAGCACTGCTTACTATGTTGGTATATCGTCACTCCTATGCCATCCCCCAACTCCCTCCATCTTGACGTTAAGATTGAGATGACCAACATGCAACAGAACCATAGCATCTCCATGCTCATAGATAGCGGTGCCACTGGTCTGTTCATTGTTGCCACATATGTGGAACAACACCACCTCACCATCTACTCTCTTACACTCCCCGTCCCCATGTACAATATTGATAGCATGCACAATGAAGCAGGATCCATTTACTCTGTTGTTGACTTGGTTCTCTGCTATTGTACCCATGTGAAATGTGCAGTCTTTGCTCTCACAAGTCTGGGAAAGCAAGACATGATCCTCAGGCTCACTTAGCTCTATGAGCATAACCTGGAGATTGATTGGGCCAAGGATGAGGTGCACATGGATTGATGTTCCTGATTGTGCATGAGTAAAGCACAAAGCAAGGGTTTGTGAGTGTGCTGCTATACATGCTTGTTGTGTAGAGCATCTCTCCTTCTCTGACATCAACCTGCTGAATTCTCCCTCCTTGGTATTCCCTCATAGAGAGGCCCTTTACAAGGACATTCAAGGTTTAAGATGTGAACCTCAACAGGAAGATAAATGAAACAGTGAGTTCATCAGTGCTCTGGACTCAGAGTCCTCAGACGAGGCTATCAAAGTAGGTAACTAGATTTATGCTACCACTCTCTGACCCCCCCCCCTCCCTCAACTGAAGCTAAGATATAGGCCAGCTAGACTATGTCCCAATGCCTGGCCCAGGCTTTTGCAGCCAACTCTCAGTCTAAGTTGTCAAGTGGTACTATCCCTCATCACTTGCAAGACTTTGAAGACATATGTCCAAGGCTTTCTTTGACTTGCTTCCTGAGCGCAAGCAATGGAACCATGCAATCGAGCTCATTCTTGATGCTAAACCATCTAGCTGCAAGGTGTACCTGCTGGCTTCTCAGGAGCAAAACAAGCTAGATGTCTTCTTGCAAGAAAACCTTGATTCAGGTCAAATATGTCCTTCCAAGTCACCAATGGCCTCCTCTGTCTTCTTCATCAAGAAGAAAGATGGGTCTCTACATCTGGTTTAGGACTATTGTGTCCTAAATGCAATGATGATGAAGAACCACTATCCCTTGCTACTCATCTCCAAACTTGTTAACAACCTATGAGGTGCATGCTACTTCATGAAATTGAACATCCACTGAGGCTACAACATGTGCATCAAGGAAGGAGATGAGTGGAAGGCAGCATTCCAAATCAATCACAGACTTTTTGAATCTCTGGTAATGTTCTTTGTGATGAACAACATATTCTGTGACCTTATTGCAGAAGATGTTGTTTGCATGTATCTCAATGATATCCTCATCTACATAAAGACATTGGAGGAATATCAATGGATTATGCATGTTAATGAGCCTCATAAATCACTAGCAACAAAACCAGTCAAAAGCCTGCCAATAAAAAGCCTAATCCCACAGTAGAAGATGTGATGCACCTGTCACATGACTAATCACATGACTTTGCACATGACATTCACATGACTTCCTGGAACTTACACTGGCGTACCAAAAAGTGAAGACCAGGAAAGTTGATAGAACCAGGCATGGGAATCAAGCCTACCTAGCCATGGACATCTCTGGATACAACTAAGTGATGTTATTGACCAGTGAACCACACTGGCCTGTGAAACTATGACCACATCCTCTCTGGTGTAGGCCTTTTCTGACAAGACACCAAGCATTCCAATATCTTTGGTTACTTTCTATTCGCCTTCAACATTACAAAATACCAATAAAACAACTGACTCTCCATTTCAGTCTGACATTTTCTATGTTTTCCCATATATTTCTTTTGTTTTCCATTCATGACACTAGTGCCACATCTGCATAACAAAGCTACCTACTGCTGCTAGTACTAAAATCTAAAACACTCTATCTCCTGATCTTAGAC
>JAGGAW010025945.1:0-14724 GCA_017657375.1 Termitomyces sp. T27
ACAGAACTTCTCCTCGCGAGGTTAAAACCAACAATTTACTGGTGATCTCAATTGTTCGTTAGGGGCCGGACCGGGTTGGTAATCGGGACTCTGAGGGACTATATGTAACTCGTACATTACCAAGACAAACTTGAGCTCTGCCTCGAACCTCCAAACGTTTGAAGTCCATAACCGTAATAGCCGCATCCCATTAACCGTAATGACCGCATCCCGCGGCGAGACTGAGCCATGTCAAGGACAATGATGGTACTCAAGGTTCCCGTGTTCAAATAGGTGAAGGAATTCACAACAGATCCGAGTCGTAATAAAAGATCATAGGAACAGCTCGGTATTCAGCTATGTGCAGCTATGATGAGCATCTGATACCCCAGAAAACAGCCGGTCGGGTTTCCCGACATCCTGGGGGATGGAAGAGAACATTGGTAGCCCAGTGGCGTGCGGGATATTTGCTAGGCCTTCAATGAATCTCGTTCAGAAGCCAGTTTCATGAATTTAGCCTGCCTTGTAAGTGGTTGAGCAAGACACAAAACTCCTGAAGTAAAACTGATTCCTCGAGTAAGCTCTTCCTAGGGGTGACTCTGAGAAAGAATAAACTTGGTGCAGAGAACAAACAAAGACTCTTTCGACGAGCAACTCGGCCATCACGGTTATCTCGGATATACACGGCGAAACACATGACTCGATATAATCGGATTTTCGCGTTCTCTTAAAGCCTACTCTCACCCTCGACTTAACCCTCTAAAGATTCACGAAGCTGGTTACCGCCATGCCGGAGGAACCAGTATCAGTCTCGCCATCCTCATCGAGCTCACCCATCTCTACAAACTCGGATTCACCACCACGAACGCCTCCAAACTTACACCAGAATACCATAGATCCTTCAGCCAGATGGCTTGTACAAAAGTTCGGTGGAACGAGTGTAGGCAAGTTCGCAGTCAAGATTGCAGAGGACATTGTTGCGTTCGTACCTTTCGCGTGTCGCTCGAGTCATCGGAACTTTTTAATCTTATCAGTGCGTGGGTGTTATAGGAACTACATCGATCAACACAAAGTCGCTATCGTGTGTTCGGCGCGTTCTGGGACGACTAAGGCGCTCGGGACGACCAATCTCCTTCTGCGGTCCGCATCGCAAACTCTACAGAGGAAACGGAAGGGATCACAGTCTGGGACGACGACTCCGGTGAGAGGGTTATTTGGCGCTGGACGGGAAAGCAAGGAAAGGGATGCAAAGGACGGATCCCAATCACCCCCACCCCCACAAAGCCCTCGGGGTCGTTCGACACCACCCACTGCCGCTTTTTCAGGCCTCACCCCGCTCGCGAATGCCAACGGCCAATCAGCTCCTGAATTCAATGCTACCGTGGACATCATACAAGACGAACACGTCAAAGCTGCTAAAGCATCGGTCCGGGATCCTGAACTCCTCGATGAACTGCTACAGGAGATTGAATACGACTGTGATTGGCTTAGAAACTTCCTTTTCGCAGCCCAGGTATGTCGTGTTTTGTCTTGACGGGACGTTCATTTAATTGAATACGTTTACCCGTGACGCCCCTCCTTGTGAAAGATCATCGACGAAATTTCCTCTCGATCCCAAGACAGCATCGTCGGTCTGGGAGAGAGACTCGCGTGTAAAATCATGACGGCCGTGCTACGCGACCAGGGCATCGACGCGGAATACGTGTCTCTTGAAGATATCGTACCAGAGTCTGAAGATACCGAGGGTTCGGATGACGTTCTAGATCAGAACTTCTATGATAAACTAGCGACTGCCATCGGTGAGCGCATTTCGCAATGTGGTCCAAGAGTGCCTGTCGTCACAGGGTTCTTTGGTCCTATGCCTGGATCGTTGTTGAGCCAGGTGGGGAGAGGTTACACGGACCTGTGTTCTGCACTCTGCGCGGTTGGCTTGAATGCGGCTGAATTGCAGATCTGGAAAGAGGTGGATGGAATCTTCACTGCTGACCCGCGGAAAGTCCCAACTGCGCGTCTTTTGTCGATCATCACACCCGATGAGGCGGCAGAATTGACTTATTATGGAAGTGAAGTCGTCCATCCTTTCACCATGGAACAAGTACGTACTGCCTGTTGGTTATTTTATACTTCCTGATCTTATTTCTTCCAGGCTATCCGGAGAAAAATCCCTATCAGGATCAAGAACGTTGAGAATCCGAAGGGTGGAGGAACGGTCATTTACCCAGATCCTGAAATCGACGCGGGCCCCGAGCAGGAGGTCAAAACTCAGAACGGTACCGTGCCGCTGGCGACGCTCCGGCGTATGGACAACCCGGACGAACAAAAACGCAAGAAATTTCCGACGGCGGTCACTATCAAGGAGCACATCGTCGTGCTCAATATCAACTCGAACCGTAAAAGCGTCTCGCACGGTTTCCTGGCTGGTATTTTCAGCACACTCGACCAGTACAATGTCGTTGTGGATTTAATCAGCACGAGCGAGGTACATGTCAGTATGGCTATCGAGGATGGGCTGGCGAAAAAACTCCTTGACCGGTTAATTAAGGAGCTCAAGAAGACAGGCACGGTGAGAACATTGCTTCGTTCTTTCAATTTCACTCTAACTTGAGTGCTGGTTAGGTCTCTGTGCACCGTGACATGGCCATCCTTTCTCTTGTTGGAAAAGAGATGCGAAATATGGTCGGTATTGCAGGCAAGATGTTCACGACGCTTGCGCAAGGCAATGTCAACATCGAAATGATCAGCCAAGGCGCGAGCGAGATCAACATCTCCTGCGTTATTCAGGCTAAGGACTCGGTGAAAGCGCTCAACCTTATCCATCAGGGATGCCTGCAGATCCTGCCCGATGGTATGAGGGGTAGAAGTAAGTTTTGTCTGCATGTTCTCGTTGTTGACGCTGATTGTGTGGCACCTAGTTGGACCTTGGTTATTCTGAGTTTTATTGGACTTGTCATGTACTAGCATCAAATGTATTTTCAGTGGATCTCGAAGCAAGCAATCTATATATCATTTGTATATCTATATGTAGACTGGATATTCCAGTTCGCACGTTGGCAGGTGTTTTGTGAAAGGTTCTGATGCGTCCAATCATCTAGTCAACCTGTGTAAATGATGTCATAAGTTTTGGATGGCCGATGAGTGCTGAGCGCTTGCTTTTACTCTGAGTCTCAAAGAATCTGCTACTTGATGCCACAGCCTGAGACCAGCCTCCAGAGATGATACACAGCATTTTCAACACTGTCCATTTCGCGCCCAATTACGACTTCTTTGAAACCTTAATCCGAGTCGGAGTTGGACAATTAACTCCGAGTTTGACCATGCTGACTCCGCTACATCGGAAGTAAATGCGTCAGACAAGATCAAGGGCAATGTCACTGAATGAATTTTTTTTACCTCGCTGAAGTTTACAGTATTGGTTGCGGTGCCTGGCTGTCCGGTTGATACTGATACCGCGTTGAAGACAAGCGAATCGTGCGGTTGAATGACAGACTCATTATCTTGCTTCGTTCTGGAACTCTTGTTGCGTAGGTATCTGCGAGAATTAAGCCTGTATCAAAGGTCAAAAATTGTTCACCTTGACTATCTGGAATTTCGGCGTACATGGCAACTGGAGCACAACAAAGGAATCAACCCCAGATAGCAAATGTCCATGGGAAAATCAGAAAACGCACAGAATGTATTCACATACAGACGAGTCACGAGTAAGTGTGGGGTGAGCCAGTACATCTCCTGGTTGAATGCCCAGTCAACAACTAAAAGCATCCCCTGGACAATCGTCACAAGTGCGCCACGCTGAAGGAAGTAAATCATAAGGAACCGCACGACTCGGCCGAGTCTGGTGCTGCACGCATGTAAAGATCAGCGCCAAAGATGAAAACTCGAGCAGGGGTTCATATACCCTGTTGTGGTATGAGGTACACTGCGCTTCAGATAAACGCACATGGTTATGGTGGAAGTTACGTCAAAGAGCGTGGCGAATCCTTTCGACCCCGAAAATCCTATCTAGAAGGTAAGACCTGTCAGTCAGGGAATGTATAAAATGAAGCACGAACCTTGATGGCAAGACTCCAATGTTCCCAGTTGGAATGGATGAACATCATCGTGAAGCATACAAAACCGAACACTAGATACACCAACATTGGACCATTGTTTGATCGTGGTGTTCAGACAGGCTTACACAAGGACATTATTGCGAAAAAGGCCTCCAGGAGATAGTTCAGGGTCATTAATGGGGTTATATTGGAAAGGAGGACTCTCACCAGAATCGAAATAAGGACCTGACCGCGAAAACCCGGCAGCTTGACTGTTACGAGAAAGCTTAGTCAAAGAGAATTGGAGGCCGAGCTTTCACTTCTGACGCATACCACAGTAAATTTGGTACCCGAAGTAGAACTGTGCACTACGAAAAGGCATATATTACGTTCGTTGAAAAGAAAAGAATGACTTACGTGAAGGTTATAAAGATTCCGATAGTACATTCTGCTGCGAGAGCACTGACTATGAAGTTAACAATTGCCGCATAGTCATGACATTCGGCATTACTCACGGTGTGATTTGCCGGATGTGAGAGACGTTGCCAAAATGAGGAACCTGATCTGTTGAATGAATCACTACAATGGCTAGGAGCACACAAGTATCCGTACAAAGTACTCGAATACAGCGGCAATAACAAGAGCGGTGGAAATTAGATCAAATGAGCTTGGAAAGCAAAAGAATCATCAGAATAAGAGCATGCAAGATAGATGGAGGATACTCACAACATCACTGTCGCCTGACCATAAGTGAGCCTCCAGATCGTAGCATTGAGTCACGAAAAAGTACCCACCACCGCTCTCAGCCATGGCCTATCAACACTTTTTCGGAAATAGTAACAAGCCTGGACGACGCTGATGCCACATGTACTTGGGGGGGTAAGAAAGTGAGATTTTGAAGCTCAAGAGGTAAGCCAACAACGAACAAGACCGCAAGTACAAGACCTGTAATAGGAAAATCAGTGCTGGAAGCTGCGAGGGCCAACGCAGGTACATAGCCTACCCCAATACATGGGCCCGACCGATTTGCGAGTGCTTGTCTCGTCCCTAGCAGTGACAATGTACTCCACGAGCATGTTCCAACTGTGTGCGGTAAGTTGCTCTTGAAGTATTGTTCAGAGAACCTAGGGGATGTGTTTTTCTTTTACTCTCCGTTAAATGGCCGCCTGCGGTGATCGTATATCGCGAGACATACGGAAGTTGTCCTATGGAGGGCTCTTGTCATTGGCAGCTCCATTTGACATATCTAGGGATGAAGCAAGGAGTTGCTGCAACCAATCGGTATTCAGCCTACTTCATTAAGAAACGTCATCAATCGCCGCCCCGGACTGTTAGGTTAGGAACTATCTGAACATGAAAGATCGTACCTGACATAATGATAAACTGGTCAACACTACATAGAAACAGATAGAAACACACTGTACAGCGTAAGAAAAAGGGTCTAGTCACCGAATATCTGAAGTGCATCCGCATGTTCGACGAGTTTGCAAGCAGGCATGGAAAGATGACGTATCGACTCAGACGACGGATTACAATCCCATTTTGATCAAATAGTACTACGCTGTACAATGTAGACGCCTTTGGCACAAAATCAGTCACGAGTATCATGTCAATAATATAAGGAAAGTTACCTGGAGTAGACACCACTCGAGGCTGCGCTGTGGCACTGCACCGTGTACCAGTTAGGATTTCTTGAGGGCCAGCCAACCACAGAGCTAGCGCTTCCTCCAGCGTATGACATCTTGCGATCCCGGTAGATGTCCCCGAGGCACTCAACTTGACACCTTGGGAAGGTCCCTACAAGACAGTGAGTCGAGACGATTCAACCTGCCACACGGAGATCGAGGCTTTCGATTTATCCGGTCGGAGCAGACGACGATGATGGTGGAAAATCGACGTCGAATTCAAAAATTTCTATGCCGCAGTCTATTCACTCAACTGCAGGATTGTTGAAGTCTGAATTGGGTGAGTAGAAATAAACATGTAACATGAATAATACATGCATGCATTGTCAGTGACAACCGACTTCATTATCCTTCAGATGGAAGGTACCAGAGAGACGTGAAGCTCTTGAGCATGAACGAAATTGGTAAATTCCTTGAAAATTGATGCTACCGTAGGGTGGGCGATGGAACCGAGTCAAGCCCTAGGTTGCTGGAGAGTGTAAATATCCTTTCTGTCAAATGTAGCATGATAATACCCCACAGGAGAAAGATGATTCGATCCCAATTTACTTTAATAGCTGGGGGTGGTGGCGGTATCATCATGGATTGGACATCGGAATGTATGGCATAGTATCATCGACTATTTCTATGCCAACTTCCAAGTTCTAAGCTTTGCATTCAAATGGTTTCGCAAACCTTTTTGTGCGGCTGACAAACACATTCATGTCTAAAACATTGCTTGGTGACCCCAGCTCGACTTTGACAGTATATGTAAGTACTCGGCGGTACTATTTTTCGCCCAGTGGATATCATCTATCATGTTTTTTTTTGTGTTTTTTCGGAGTTCAAAACCAAATTCAAAACTCGAAGCCCACGAACAATGTGGATGAGTTTCGAGACGGTACACTGATAAGCCCAGAGATTTGCCAATTATCGATGATCGATGAGCCCTGTCTGCAGGCCGGGGTGTCGTGCCAGTCCAGCGCATGGCGACGCGTCTTGACGCGTCTTGCTTTGCAGCTATTATACAATATTTGTGTTTCTCGCTTATGCCAAGCAATGCCATTTGGGATTCACTCAGCACAGCACTTGTTCCAACCGCATTATGGCGGAGGCACAGGCGGCCTTCAAGGAAATTCCAGAGATATTTGAGGTACGTGTGGTACTCCTCTATCATTTGCAGCATCAACTTGACGCTCAACTCAGGTGGAACTCGTAGAATCTCTAACAGCTCGAACGGAGAGTTTATGTGTGTTCTCAAGTCAGAATAGAATTCGTGTATTCTTACGCGCCTTTGTCAGCGACATTCAGAGAACTTGGACCACCGGACCTGTGTCATGTTGTCAAAAATACCGGCCGTAGCGGTCAGCGCGATGTGAGCACACATTTAACACCTAATCACCTAGCTAAGCATTCTGTTATAGCTTGGTTCCTACCACTTCGTATCTGGTGTCGATGCTTCGTCATCGGCGTCGCTAGCTGCCTATATTAACTCTTTAACATATGCACTTGAAGATAGCTCGGCCTGGTTCTCCAAGGGCCCTGCGTGGAAAGTACGGAATGGAACCTTCTGGTAAGCTGCCATGGTAAGTGACAACGTGTTGGTCACTTAATTGTTCAACATAAGCTGCTTCAACGCGTTTTCTCGAGTGGATATCCGTGTCGACGTGAAGATCCCTGGCGGTGTGAGTGCGTATGTGATTGACCTCCGAGGGGAAAGGTATGCCGTGATCAGTCTTTGTTTACTCTAGACCGTGGCATTTACTTTTGCTAGGCATGAGGCAACGCCTGAGATCTGGCAAGAGACATACGTTTCTGCTATTCTCAGAGCGATCTTATATTCTGACGACCCCACCTACGTTCTTGAAGCCTATCGCAAACTCGATCCCATAACCACTCCCGAGGGGGAGATACGATTTCTTCAGGCTGCAGAAGCGCTCTTTATGAAGGGTGGGTACAAAAGGGATTTTTGCCTTTCCTTGCTTTTTATTGAACGCGAGACAGGCTGGCAGGTCGGGTCTGACCCCGAAATTCAAGTTGCGACTGTCGTTTCAAACCATTTAACCGCTGCCATCCTCAAATACTTTGGAGACAGTGGGAGGTACCAGCAGGCTGCGAATCTCTTTGAGAAGCTGGCAGTGAGGGAACCTGAGGTTGCGTCTCTTCTAGCCAAAAGCTATATCGGAATGAGTACGTTTTCCGATTCATAGTCAGACCCGCCAAGATGATGCCAATCCTAACAGACGAGGAAGTCAAGGCAGTCCAGATAATGGCCAATGCGATGAGGCAAACACCTCAATCCTACACACTTCTCCACGTACAGTGTGACTTTCTACGATCAAAAGGCAAATATGACTACGCACTCAAGTTGGCGCGTCAAGCTGTGAACTGTGCCCCAAGCGAGTTTGTGACATGGGAGAAGTTGACAGAGCTTTACATGGACCTTAAGCAATATGAATCGGTACGAGGCTTATGGCTTATCCATGGAAGTGAAAATCTTACGCCGGAGGCAGGCTCTTCTGACCCTCAATTCGTGTCCTATGTTCACATTTAACGGCCGTGATGCCCACCGGCCTCTAGCGGCCGCCAAAGTCAGTTCGCCGTTTACCCGTTCCATTGGGGAGATTCTGCCAGATCGACAAAAGACAGAGGATGATGAGGTAATCTCTAGTTTGACCTAATGTGGCTTTTCTAACCTCGGTGCAGGCTGATCCTGCATTGCAACGCCTACCGGCACCTGGGCTGCGCGGAACATGGGCACGAGCATACTCCCTCCTCACTCGTCTCGTATCTCAGATTGGCTGGGACGAGCTTCTCAAGACAAGAAGCTCCGTGTTCGTCATGGAAGAGGAGTACAGAATGCAGAAGGCTCAGAACGAATTCCAGCAGGTTGTTGCCCAAAGCAACGGAACACAAGAGCCAGATGCTGGGGGAGTCATTATCCATGAGGACGGTATGGTTGCGCCTCGTCATCGAGCTTCGACCTCCATGTCCGATGACGCATCGACACGAGGAATCATTTCAAAGGATTCTTCGGCTGACGTGAGCCGGTCGCAAGACCCATCGATCCCAATGATCAGGGTTTCTACGGAGTCGGACCGTGAACGTGAAGAGAGCATTTCTCGAGTAGTAACTCCCAAGATACATATCAATGGTGAGGCTGAGACGGAGAAGGGTATTGCCGACACGTTAGAAAAACCTGCTCAAGCTGCAGCTGGTGAAGAAAAAGAGCAGGAAAGCGAGATTCCTGCTGCTGCGCCGGAGCCTTTCTCTTTCAGCAACAAACGGTTGTGTGAGAGGTGGCTGGATAATCTCTTTATGGTTCTCTACGAGGTAAGTTTCCATTATGCCTGGTACCCATCAATCAGATCATTTACATGCTCATGTAGGATCTTCGTGTCTGGACCATCTTTAGGGCTGAGGTTGCCCACTTTAAGACACAACACGTGGCATACCGTAAGACAGGGCTGGAGTGGGAGATTCTTGGTGATTTGGGTCTTCGATTGCATCACAAGGAGGAGGCGAAGGAGGCGTATCAGCGTTGCCTCGATAGCCCTCGGTATTCAGTGAAGCCATGGCTGAAGTTGATGGAAATGTATGCCGAGGAAGGGGATATCCAACGCTCGATTCAAACTGCTATCAGAGTAGCTGCCTACCAGTATGCGGACTACACTGAAATGACGGTGTGTGATAATCGATTCCGGAACTCCGACTTTCGATCTGACGCCCTTTGTGTCTTCCCCTAGTTCCCGACCCAGATCGCGCGCGCGTTTTTCAAGCTCGGTCAGATCCACGGCCATGCTAAGATCTCTTTCACTCTGATGAGCATGGGTTTGCCCGAACCTATCCTTAAAATTATGGACAGTTATTTGCAGTATGGAAAGGTTTTCAAAATCGAAGGCTATGATTTCTGATCGATCCCCTGCGTAAATACCCTCTCTCCCTTTCCTCCCTTTGTTCCTCGTTAATACTACAAGTGCGATGGTTTTGACAACTGCATTTTCACGCCTACAAACGATCGATTTTAATCTTGTTCCTCGATAATCTATGTACCGTCTCGGAAGTCTCACGCCACCTGATCAGTTTGCGAGCCGATATCTCCGTTCGACCGAGTCGAGAACTCGATATCCGATTGATATCGTTGATGATTTTCGCTCAGCACCTTAATCGACCATCACTAAGTCCCCCCCCAAATGTAACTCAGGCTTCCTACAAACGAGACTCAGGCCCGCTCCATTGTGCCTAATTCTGACCATTCCTGTGTAAGAAATAAAAAAAAAAGTGTATCTTGTAAGGAGCGTCAATATTGCATGAATGACCCAGATGGCCATCCAGTTGGGTACGTTCATTCTAGATTATAGACACGCTCTGACTAATGGCTTTAACTGAACAGATTCTCCAATGTTGAAGCATTGACTCTAGAATGTTTCAGTATGAACCCGAGTCGGAAAAGCGGCTATGACTCACTATCTGCATTTCGCTATTCATGATGACACCGGTCCTCCATGGACATAGGCTTATTCTGATGACAGGGGCTTACCAGAATATATAGTGTGAAGCTGTACGGAGATTTTCTCCCACTCCCTGACAAATTTCAACCTTTGGGAACTGGTTCCCACAACTCTGAGGTACGTCTCCACACCCTTCCGCCATTACAACTGTTGAGTCCATTGTTCAATTGTGAAATATTCTCACATCCTAGAAAGAATGATACATATTCTACCTACCGAGACGATCGATCAGATCATGGCACATCTTCAGGACGACCGCCAGACTTTGATGTCCTGCAGCCTTTCGTCGCCTATATTTCTTGCTTCTGCACGACGCTTGCTCTTTGGTGAGGTTGAACTGGAATGTTCAGTTATTTGCACTTTCATGCAACTCATAGACGTACTATGGTGTACCATACCTCCAGCCTTGTCCCGCGTGATCATCCATGAAAAGCAGAGGCGGAGTATTTCACATTCCCAAGGAGCATACGCCCCAATAGACCCGCTACGTCTGGTCTCACGCTTACAGGGTATCCAATACGTGAAATTCCACCACGTCTCGCTCGAGAGCATCCCCTTGCCATTCTGGAGCCTTCTTCATCAGCTCAGAGGTGTCCGAGAGCTCGAGATCCATCAGATGTCATTCAAGACCCCTGTCCACTTCTTCCGCTACATCTGTAGCAACCCTGCGCTGGAAGCTTTGTCGATTTCACGCTCTTGTATTGAGATAGCGGCACTAGATCTGGACCCTTTACGCATGAATGCTCCATTTTACATCCCCTTTCTAGATGTGGGGATGCTATCTCCCAATATATTAGACTGGTTTCTTAAACAGGAGCCTGTCCCTCCAGTCAATACTTTCCGGATCAATTTGGGGAGGGAGTCAGTCAAGGCAGCTACATTAGGGAAGTTTTTGGAGGCAGTGGGTTCATCTATTCAAAACTTGCAGGTCACTCTACCCTCCGATATATACACATGTACGTCCTTTGGAACGCTATATTTGTTTTGACAATTTGCCACTGTGTCTTACTTTGAGCATTTTTGCAGATAATCAATTTCCACCTCCAGTCGATTTTTCCTTGTTTATAAACATCCAAACCATCTATGTCGAAGGTTATCTCCGCCTGGGCGAGGAACCGAATGCTCAGCTCTTTGAAGACTTGACGCGGTCAATATTCACGCAAATTACTTCGCCCCTTCTTGAGAAGGTCTCACTCAATTATTCGCTGCATATTGACGAGACTATGATGTTTTTTGGCATCCCGAACGACATACTCCTCGACCTCTTCCGATGGGGCGCACTTCCTGAGACGCTTGGCGGCCAATCTCACCAGAATCTACGGAGTCTCCGTTTGGCCCTCAGAGGGTTCCCTCCATATCAGCGCTATCAAGCGGAGGATTCCCTGCGCAAGGGTCCTTTCGCATCCTTTTCAGGCAGAGACATATTTTCTGTAGGATTCCTGTAGATCTGT
This sequence comes from Termitomyces sp. T27, assembly GCA_017657375.1. Classification (NCBI taxonomy): domain Eukaryota; kingdom Fungi; phylum Basidiomycota; class Agaricomycetes; order Agaricales; family Lyophyllaceae; genus Termitomyces; species Termitomyces sp. T27. Next base: position 11,634 of record JAGGAW010025945.1, read on the forward strand.
GGGTTCAAACATATGTACCACTTCTTCCGGTACACATAAATGGATCCAACGAGTGTTATCCTGATAATTACAGGTGATGCTAATCATAACACAGGGCCGCGGCACAACAGGCGCACCTTTTTTGTAGCATATTTCTCTTTCTACGCAACAAAACTTACTCTCTATTAAACCTGTGATAGTATCAAAACTAGAATTGTCCTTTTTGAGTAAGAGGAACACAGTGCCGGCAAGTCGGCTCTCGGAGTCTGTAAAGCGGGGTGGTTTCAGTCTATACTTCCACGTAAAGAACGAGTCAACCATTCGACGGCGGTGTACCTGTTGTTCTACGCTGCGTGCTCTTCGTTTCTCCTACTGCCCAAATGTCCTTGTCTCCACCGATTCGCCGTCTTTCGACTACCAGTTCAAGCAGTAAGGAAGATCTCATCAATGCGTATGAAGCAGAAGAGGAACGTATCATTAATGTGCTCTCTCGCAAGCTTGAACAAGTCCGTATCTTGACCTTCTGATGACCTGCGTTGACTTTTGGAATGACTATCACAGTTGCGTGAAGAAAAAATCGACTTGGAGAATGCCCTCGAGGCGGAATCAGAGTCTCATGTGAATCGGTTGGCCCGAGAATTGACGGCACTACGACAAGCGCAGAACGCTTCTGACGGTAGTGTGAGCACCTCACCGGAAACAGGGATTGGGTTGCGTTCGTTCATGAATGGTGGCAACGCTGGTGATCCAAATCTTGAGACTTTGCTGGAAGCCTTGCGTAGGGAAAATGAACAACTGCGAAACAAACTTGTCGATACGGAGAGGGATTACATTCGAATATCGAGGCTTAACGAGGTATACAGAGAGGAACTTATTGAGCACAGGCGTCGTGTACGTTGTTCTCATATGTTTCATCCATGTCGCTGTGGCCGCAATACTGATGGAATTGGTTTCTGACAGTTGGGGTTATCTGTTGACAATCTAATAGGTCTTGCCTCTGCCGACCCCTATTCACAACCTACGCACAGACGGTCTTCGTCGTCGTCCTTCACGAACGGGTCATCGCCGGCAACATCAGTGCCGCACGTTCCGACCCAGACGGGACCACGTCCAATACAGGCCGTTCCCATTCCCCGGCCATCGTCACGTATCCATCGACCGGTCAATCTGACTTCCGATGGCAATACACCTCTCTCACATTCCCCGGGGTCGCCCTCCGAGTCGCCCTTCCCTTTCTCCCCCGCCACTAACTCGGGGAGCTTTACGAGCCCCAATACTAATATCACAAGTCCACCCTCGTCCTTGTCATTCAATTCAAATGCGGGGGCGGGCGCCTCTTTCCAGTCCCGTACCCTTACGTACCCATCTGTGCCTCCGCCTTCCCTATCTTCCTCGTTCGGTTCACCCATGGTACCATTCAACATGTCTCATGGGGAATATTCCCCAATTGAGCCATCAAGTCGGCGAAGTTCAGGTGTCCCGAGAGACCCCGACTGGCGTGTGTCACAGTCAGGTAGCCGAAGAAACAGTGTGGAGCGGGGCGCGAGGGTGGCTGAGACGGGCACATTGGTGCCGCGCAGTCGGAAAAGCAGCATTGCTCCGACGTCGCAGATGCTTGCCGCCATCAATGGTGTGACTGACTCGGAAAGAGGGCCGGGTCAGAAGTAATTTGTAAGAACTTCTTGTTGAACTTGGAATTGAAAATCAGAGAAAAGACAGTACTGTACCATAATAATGTTGGAATAGAGTACATAGACTATGTAGTACTTATGTAGCTTGGTGAGGTGGATACAAAGACCAGCGTTCATGTGTAGTTGGAGTGGAGCGTATCGCATGGCGGGAGTCACGTGGACCGACGAATCCCGACGAATCCCGACGAATGCTGTGCAGGGACCCCAGCGAACTGCCATTTTCGGGGTCCTTCCTGCCTCATGGCCATTGTTTGACGAATTCGGAGGCGCTGAGATGACTCGTAAACCCACCCTATAAATTAGACCATGATGGACCATGTTAAATGGCTTTTCCTTATGTCGTATCCATACGGCCACTACCCTGGAGAAGACCTTTCAAATCCAACAACCCCGCTCACATTTTCTACTTGGGAGACAATGGAGAATGAACAAGTGCAAGCTCAAGCTCAAGCCCAGCAACAGCAACAACAGCAACATCTTCAACAACATCACCCTCACTCGCCTGATCAACGATCCCCGCCACCACCACTCACGCCACAGCAAAATCCAACGTTGCAGCTTGAGGATCCGCCGCCACATGCCGCGCCCTCTCAATCTCTCTCTGTCTTCGATGACACTCCAATTCGCCTGCATCATGTTCCTCAGAGGCACGATCATGAAGTCCGCCGTGAGAGCTTGAGGCAAATTGGGCATCGTCCCCATGTCGAGACGCGATCAAGCGTGGTGTCCACCTCAACAGTCGGCCCCACTAGACAGACGCGCTCTTCACATATAATTCAACAGCAGCAGACGCATCCATATGGCAGACGCCCGCCTAGTGCTATGAGTTCAGCGCCATCGTCCCGTCAGCAACCTATGGTCAGATTTCCAAGTACGCAGCCCACGGCGTCAATGCAGGCGTCTTCTTCTGGAATACATTCTCCCGTTGTCCCAATGACAGCAATGCCGTCGCCAGTCATACCTTCGCCAGCCAGCACTACCAGTCGTTTGGCTAGCTATGGTTCGGCAATCGGGTATGTCGTTCTTCGACGCTGTTCAAAGTGCTAAACCGTTTTTTTTTCAGGTCGCCGGTTGAAACTATGCTTGCTCCACCTTCAAGAGACAGAGGGGACAATGAATCGCGTCGCAAGTGGATGCTCCGCTCAGACTCTTGGTACGATCCCGAGGCTAAGAAACTCAGAGTCATGCTCGAAGTTCCAGGTGTAAGAAAAGCCGACGTAAGAGTGACGCTCTCGACGTGCTCCTGGAACCGTGTTAAGCAGATCACTGTGTCTGGTGTCTCGCGGCCTGTGTTCCCGCCGCTGTCTGCGGCAGCGTCCGCAGACGGGATGATGCTAGAGCTTACTACCACAAGAGAGCGGAGGTTCGGCGAGTTCGCGAGGACCTTTGCTGTTCCCGCCGAAACCAACGTGCGCTTTTCT
>JAGGAW010025946.1:0-14685 GCA_017657375.1 Termitomyces sp. T27
ATTAAAGACTTTTAGCTATATTCTTGCATATAAAGGCATTACTAGTCATAGCAGTGATGCTGATTAAGTCAAATAATCAGGTAAAGACACTATATTGTATGGTACTTAACCTTCCTTTAGACATCCATTTACATGGCATGAGATGGAGCCAGCAGATCTGCTTAGTGGATGAAATACAATATATTGTAGTAAATGTAGGAGCAGATACTTAAAACATCAATAATAAAGTGTGAGTGAATTTACAGAGATTTACATTGTAGCAAGAATAACAGCAGAGCAGATGCTATACATTGTAGTAATTGAAACTCAAGAGCAAATGATAAATAATCAGTAAAATATCAATGATGGAGGCCAGCAAATGATTAGTAGTAAAATAATTAAGCTAATTGAATTATTATTTCAATCAGCTTTAATTAGAAAAAGTCTGAAATTCTAGACTTTTTCCAGTGCAGGTGCTGTTAAGCACTTGGAAAATGTTGTTATATTGGATCAGCATTAGATTGGCATTAGATTGGCCTATGAATCATAAAAATCAATCCAAAATTGGCCAGAATATTTTAAGCCTATTATTTTAATTTGCTTTAAAAAAAGTCCAAAATTTTAGATTTTTTCTAGCTTGAATGCTGTTGAGCACTCAGAGAATGTTGTGACATTAGATCAGCATCAGATCAGCTCATGAATTATAAAAATCAGTCTAGAATTAGCTAGGATATTTTAGGCCTATTATTCTAATTTGCTTCAGAAAAAATCTAAAATTTTGGCCTTTTTTCAGCTTAAGTGCTGTTGAGCATTTGAAGAATGTTGTTACATTGGATTGGCATTAGATTGGCACTGAATCAGCCCATGAATCATAGGAATTGATCCACAATTGGCCAGGATATTTTGAGGCTATTATTTTGATTTGCTTTAGAAAAAGTCTGAAATTTCAAACTTTTTTTGGCTGAGATGCTGTTAGGCACTTAGAGAATGTTGTTACATCAAATTGGCATCAGATCAGCATCAGATTGGCATTAAATCAGCCTATAAATTATGAGAATTGATATAGAATTGGCCAATATATTTCAGAGCTATTATTCTGATTTGCTTCAGAAAAAGTCTGAAATTTTGGACTTTTTCTGGCTCAGCACTGGATTGGCCCATGAATCATGGGAATCAGTCCAGAATTGGCCAGGATATTTCAGGGCTATTATTCTGATTTGCTTTAAAAAAAATTTAAAATTTTGAATTTTTTTTAGCTTAGATGCTGTTGGGCACTTAAAGAATGTTGTTACATTGGATCAGCATTGAATCAGCATTAGATTAGCCCATGAATCATAGGAATGGGTCTAGAATTGGCCAGGATATTTTAAGCCTATTATTCTGATTTGCTTTAAAAAAAGACTGAAATTTCAAATTTTTTCTAGTGCAGATATTGTTGGGCACTTAAAAAATGTTATTATATTAGATCAGTATTGGATTGGCACTGAATCAGCCCATGAATCATTAGAATTCAGTCCAAAATTAGCCAGGATATTTTAAGCTTATTATTCAATTTACTTCTAAAAAGTCCAAAGTTTCAGACTTTTTTTTTTCTAGCTCAAGTGCTGTTGGGCATTTGAAGAATGTTATTATATCAGATTAGCATTGGATCAGCCTAAAGCTAGTCTATGAATTATGAAAATCAATCTAGAATTGAGTAGTATATTTTGGGGCTATTATTCTGATTCACTTTGAAAACATCTGAAATTTCAGACTTTTTCACCTTAGGTGCTCTTAGGCATTTGGAGAATGTTGGTACATCAGATTGGCATCAAATCAGCTCAAACTCAGTCCATGAGGTGTAGGAATTAGTCCAGAATTGGCTGGAATATTCCAGGGCTATTATTCCAATCAGCTTTGGGAAAAGTCTGGAATTTCAGCCTTTTTCCAGCTTAGGTGCTGTTGTAGCATTCAGGAGATGTTGATACATCAGATTAGCATTTGATTAGCCTAAAATCAGCCCTGACATAGCTGGGATACTTCTAGGCCATTCTGATCACCTTTGAAATAAGTCCTGCTGTTAGCACATTCTGAGAATGTTGGTATGCCAAATCAGTAGTAAGATGCTTAAAAAATGTTAATACATTGAATTGATATGGCATTGCCCCAAAAACACTCCTGAATTACCTCAGATATTTGCAGGCCATTATTCTAATCAGCTTCAAGTTGAGTTTTAAAAGATGTTCTTCCATTGCATTGGTGTCACAACATATCAACTATTGTTTTATTCAACTCATACTTATAATAGTGGAGATTATCTTTTATCACTATGCTTTGAGAGATATTCAAGGTTAGACTTAGGAAGTAGTGTCAATAGCCCAGATATATTGTTGTGGCATAATACACTACACTTAGATTTTAAAGGATAAACTCATATATAACTTTCTAGATGATATCTTTTGACTCCATAGTATGGCTAATGCTTAGTAACATCCTGGAATGCATCGAAGGTGGTCTAGTAGCATACAACATGACATAGAGCAATAATAGTGTAAGGAATTGAAATAGTATGCACATGTCCAAACCTTCTAAAAAGTATTTAAGCTAAGAATTGATTAGAGGCAATGTAATACTAATTCTGGATCACTCCTGACAATTATCTTGAACTGATCTGATGCCGATCCAATGTACTAGCATCTCCAAAATGCCTCAACAGCACCTGAGCTAGAAAGAGTCCGATATTTTAGACTTTTTTTAAAGCCAATTAGAATAATAGCCCTGAAATATCCTGGCTAATTCTGAACTGATTTCCATGATTCATGGACTAGTTTTGGGCTGATCCAATGCCAATCTAATGTAACAATATTTTTTAAGTGCTTGACAACACCTGAGCTTAAAAAAGTCTGAAATTTTGGACTTTTTTCAAAGCAAATCAAAATAATAGGTCTGAAATATTCCAGACTGATTTCCACAATTCATGAGCTGATCCAGTGCTGATCCAATGCCGATTCAATGTAACAACATTCTCCAAGTGCCTGACAGCACTTAAGCTTGAAAAAATCCAAAATTTCAGATTTTTTCTGAAGCAAATCAAAATAATAAGCTTAAAATATCCTGACCAATTTCAGACTGATTTTCATAATTCATGAACCGATCTGATGCCAATCTGATGTAATAACATTCTCTAAGTGCCTAATAGCATCTACACTGAAAAAAGTCTGAAATTTTGATCTTTTTCTAAAGCAAATCTAAATAATAAGCTCAAAATATTCTGGCCAATTCCAGACTAATTTTCATGATTCATAAGCTGATTTAGTGCTGATTCAATGCTGATCCAATATAACATTCTCTGAGTGCTCAACAGTACTTAAGCCAGAAAAAGTCCAAAAAGATTCTTATAGATTCACTTATGCCTTATTATTGATGTTTTAGGTATCTGCTCTTGCATTTATTACAATATATTGCATTTTGTCTGCTAAGAAGATTTGCCAGCTCCATCTTATGCTATACAAATGGATGTCTGAAGAAAAGTTAAGTATTATATAGTGTAGTGCCTCTATGTGAATCAATCAGATCAAAAAAACACTTGAGATGATTTGAAAGAGCAGATCAAGGTGGTCCACAACCATGATTCAGCTGTGAAAACTTTTTTGGCAGCAAAATTCAAAAAATAGTATAAGAATGGATAATACAAATTATTCAAGATATAGTATGATTACTTCATTATACATCTGGAGCTGTAGTCATTTTGAATAAATTTTTGGCCATGGCAAAAGTTCAAACATTGTCTATCTAGTTATTTACAACTCATCATCATCACTCTCAGATATTGATGAAGAGCTCAACACCTCTAAGAGTGATGAAAATAATACTGATGCATAGACACCAAGCAAGAAGGACAAGACATTGAAGAAGCAGGCTAAGATTTCTAAAAATAAATATAAATCATTAACTTCAAATGCTCAGCAGAAGACACTAGCAGTAGTGAGTGGTCTGCAAGATTATTTCACAGCAAAAACCAAATTTTATAAAGCTTGTTTCTTAGAACAGTCCATGCATAGTTGCATTGATATTGCACATGAGCTCATGGCAGATGCTTCCAGTACTCTTGAAGTGAAAGCTGCAGCACAAAAGCTTCTCCTCAATTTTCTACTAGACCATGAAAATTAAGTTGAGTACAGTTGTCAATTAGTGCAGTACACTCTTTCCAGGGGTGCGGTGGCTCAGCTGGAACCATCGCATCCTGAAAGCCTAAGCAAGAGGCTAAGTGGCAAGCGCTAGGCTGGGAGTTTGACTCCTGATACTGGTATGCACTGTGCCCACATGGCAAACACTTTAGACACCATGCACCTTTGGGTTATTCAACGCCACCAGGAAGCCACTATCTGCGCATGACCTGTTGGAAGGCTTTGTAGGTCAGGCCATCCATGGAAGATACCAATGGGTAATGGATCACCGATAACATGTGATACAATGATGCACTGTTACCATCGCACTCCTGTCAAACAGGAAATAGAGAAATTGCCTAGTGGGGGTAATTAGAGAGGTGTGGGAAAACACTGTGAAACCTATACCAACAGCATGGGTTGGATAGATAATAGTACCATATACAAGCCAAAAAAGATAGCAACAGTAAGCCCGCAGCCAGCACAGCCAGTCTTGGCAGACTATTACCTGGCCATCATGCCAAAAGTCCAAAAGGAGATTCACTCAGGGTGCGGAGGGGGGGGAGGGTCACCCGACTAAGGAGGGCTCATTCTACCAACAATGGAAAGGTGAAGGGGAACACAGTGCAGAGATTAGATTAGATGGGACAGCACAATAATGGCAGATAGCGGAGGGACTTTCAAAGATAACTGAAGTGATCAACAGATTTGAAAGGGGGTAGATAGCGAGGCATGTAATTGCCGAACATGGCCAGTGAAGCTAGTAGCTACTATAACCTAGAGATGGCCAGGAGTCTACCTAGTCACCTGATGCATACTATAGGGTTGACGACATACAAACCTCATGTAATCCAACCTTGAAATAAAGGCACCGCCTTTGGCGGAGCAGAATTCAATAACAACAACAACAACAACACCTTTTCCAGTTGTGTCACCTTCACTATTTTAATCTCACCTTAATTTCTTTGGTATCAGTATTTCAATTCTTTCACATTTGTTTATTTCTTTACACCTATCAGCTTTTCTATTTGTTAATCTCATTACATGACTATTATTATTAGTATTGATAGTATTAAAGAGCAATTAATATCTAGACTCAAGAAAACAATTCATTCAACAATGTCTTTTGCTTTCTATACTCTTTGTCTCTAAGCCATTTATCCATTTCATGTGGCAGAACTGTTGCCTCTTCAACACTGTTTCCAAATCCAAAGTTCATATCTGGATCTTCCTCTTCAGTAGAAGTATTTTCATCATCAATGAGAATAAAATTCAGGATATCCTCTGACTTGTCATTGTGCTCTATGCAAAAGTTATGGAGCACAATTAAAGCTTTGATCACCTGGTAAATATCCTGTACATTGTTATGAGGCCCCATGACATGCAATGAAAGAAAGCAACCTTTTAATTGACTAAAAGCATGTTCTACACTGATCTGCATGCTCAAGATTCACTGATTGAAGGCCTTCATATGCTCACAGTTAGCAACAGATACTTTATAGATTTCTGGTTCACTAAATAGCTGCACAGTATATAGTGTCAAAGGATAACCTTAAAAAGTCCATTCTTGCTGAAGGCTCCAATGTAAGTGATAAAAAATACCTTTATTTATGAAAATGTAATGGCTATGCATGAAATATTTGTTTTGGTGTTGCCAGAAATATGACTGCTTGAAAACTTTTGCATTAGATACTAATGCTGGCCACCCAAGTTCATAGGATGTAAAGTGTGTATAATCATCTACTGTTACTTAGATATTTGTCTAGATAACCAGTCATTCTCTAAACTAGGCTCTTCATACTAACTTTAAGCTTACACCAACAAATTTGTCTTTATTGAGATATAACATTCCTGCCTACTATAATTTTATTCACTTTATTTTTCTCACTTTCTTTTTTTATTAATATCTCTTTTTATGCCACCACTAAATCCCTACTCATATGTTTACTATACTTTATCAAAACCTTATTTGCTGCACTATAAAATATACATATTAACAAAACTCCCTTCTCTTAATTGTCTTACCTATCATTGCAGCACTTAAGGGTATGTTACTGTCTACCTACTTCATACACACCTGTACTTACTGAATGCCTGTAGTCTAACTATATTATCTCTATTCTACAGGTACAATACATTCAGTTATCCTACTTATCATTGCAACACCTGAGATCTAACTATGTTATCTCTGTTCTACAGGTTATAGGGCCCTATTAGCTTTTTCCCTGTGCAGAAGATTTACATTGCAACTCACCTGCCTAACAATTGAAAATCTACTTTTTCTCCCCACAAAACTCCCTACATAAAATGTCAAATACATCTACCAGCAGACTGCCTACTTTCCTAGAAGACCAGCAGTTCAATAGATCAAATTTTGTACACTTCAAAAGTCATGTGTTAATAGCCACTTGTGTACATGGTGTGAAGGGTTACCTTGATGGAACTATCACCAAACCAGATGACAACTCTATCACTGTCAAAGACATAAAACCTCCTCTTAAAGAAGAAAAACCTGTCAATGCCATGCATTGGGCATTCTCTACCCTAACAATAGTAGAATGGAATCTGCAAGATGCATGAACTCTTAGCTTAATTATATACAACTGCAAAAACCCCATTAGATTAAAGGTGAAAATAAATGGAACAGCAGCAAATGCTTAGCAATCACTTACCAGTGCATATGGAGTAGTCTCTGAGCTTGCAGCCATGGAAGTGAAGAATGCTCTTCACTCTACAAAATTCTCTAACAGTGTAGATTTTCCATCCCACATCACTGACCTTCACATAAAGTAGGCCAATGCTACTGAAAAGGAGGCCATCTTAGACACCACATTCTGCTTCATTGTTATAATGTTGCTCCCTGAGTCATAGAACACAGTAATTGCCAGCATGTACTCAACAAAAACCTCAGCTGACCTAGTCTCAGGTCTTCTTATCCATTGGAAACAACTTAAACTCCAAAAGGCACTTTTCTCTTCTATCACAGCTCTTCAAGCAGATTTCAACTCTAGACTGCAGCATGAGCATCTCATATGCACTAATCTGAACTGCAAAAAGACTAGACACACCATTGACAAATGTTACTGACATGGCAGAAGAAAGGAAGCTAGTTTCCTGCCAACTTTCATAATAGGAAACAGGCTTTAGTGATCTTAGCAGTGGCTAACACAAACTAAAACCTACCTGTAGCACACCTGGCAAATACAAATGCAATTGCAAACATCTTTCAGACAATTGCAAACATCTTTCAGACAATGTATGCCCTAGCAGCCATAACAGCATTTATCACATAATATATCAACTCCACTTCAAACATTACTTCAACAATCTTGATGGCTGCCACAGTGCTGACTTTTGCAGATTTAGGAGCAACCAACCACTGTTTTGTAGATTGTTCATAAACTATATCCCTTATGAAGTCTCAAGAGAAGGGCAAGCTGCTTTAAAAGATAATGTGTTCCACATTATAAAATCTAAAACAGTCAGAAAAATTGTGCAAATTGACTAGAGGAGCATTAAGCTTATCTTCAGGAATGCTCTGCACATTCCTGACCTCTCAGCCAACTTAATCTCCATTAGAAAGTTCAACTATGCTGGGTTCTTGATGGTATTTGCCTAAAGGAAGGCAATGCTCAATGACTACAGAGGCAGGGTTGTCTTTATCAGGAAGGGAATACAAGGAATGTACCTACTCAATGGATTATGCAACAACCAATCAGCTACTGCAATCCTTGCAGCTTGCATAGATTCACCTGTAAATCTTGATGGCTGGCACCACTGCTTCAGACATGCATGCATTGACATCATATGCAAGGTCATGAAAGATGGCCTATTTGACAGGCTAAAAATCAAAGATAATGCTAAGGTGAAGAGGCTATGTGAGGACTGTGTCTATGGTAAACACACATTGTGATCTTACAATGGTGAGTGGGAAGAGAGGAAAACCTGAATGATTGTGTTTACATCAACCTCTGAGGCCCAGCATTAAAAGTCTTGCTGGGTAGCATATCCTACATAATGCTCATAGCTGATAATAACACTACAAGGCTGACAGGGTACTTCTTGACCAGAAAAGATGCAATGACCATGCTTGATGCATTTAAATCCTACTACACCAAATGTGATCATCAGACAGGTCAAAAATTGTTGATGGTTCATGTTGATGCAGGTCAAGAATGGCTTAATGAGTGATGGGAGGAGTATTGCACCACTCATGGTATCATTCTCAAACCTATCATCCCCTATGCCCATGCTCAGAATGAGTTTATTGAGTGCTCAATCTGTACAGTCATTAAAATAGTGCATTGCATGCTAGCAAAGAGTGGACTCCTGAAAGATCTGTAAGCTGAGGCAGTGGCCATGCAGATCTATATGAAGAATTGACTCCCATTGTCATGCCATAATGCTATACCTGAAGAATCTTGTATGGGATCATGCCAGGACATCTCATACTTGCAACCCTTTGAGTGTATCAGCTTTGCTAAGATACTTAAGGAACTAGTTAAATCAAAACTAGACCCATGCTTAGTGAAATACATACTAGTGAGGTATGCTGCAGGTAAAGGGGGATATAGATTCTTTGACTATGCTACTTAGACCATCATTACCTCTAGTGATGTGATCTTTGATGAGGGCATAGGACACTACTCTCTTATAGTCATAAAAGAAGCTGATGACTTGTTGGTGCTTAGGAATTACAATAAGGTAATGAGAAGAAAGGATGTATAGGGACTAGCAATATAGACAGAGTTGGACATCTTGAAGGAGAAAGGAATGTTGAGGCTAGTGCTAAGGAAGAAAGTACTGGAAGAGAAGAAGGTGATAGGATGTAGATAGGTATTTGCAAACAAGTATGATGCAGATGAGAAGGTAGTGAGATAGAAGGCAAAGCTGGTAGCTAAGGAATACTCATAGGTTTTTAGGGAGAACTATGACAAAATGTATGCCACAGTCATTGACCTTGAGTTTCTTTGAATTATGATTGTGTTGGCTGCCATGCTTGGACTTAAGATATGGCAAGTAGACTTTATAGTGGCTTACCTCAACAGCATCTCAAAGTTCCGGATCTTCATGGAGGCACCACCTAGATTCTTTAAAGCAGAGAGGAAAGTCTTGAAGCTTCTGAAAACCTTATATGGATTGATGCAAAGGGGCAAGAACTTGTTTTGAATGCTTGATGAGATGTACTGGAAATTTAGATACCATACATCACACACTGACCCATGTGTACAAATAAAAAACATTGAAAGGAAAAAAACCATCACTGACACCTTCAACAACAATATATTTAGCCTATTGACCATTAAAGACAAGGCAGAAAGAGCAAAGCGCAAACTAGCTAAAATCTATGACATTAAAAATCTCAGCATCCCCTCTTACATCCTCAGTATGGCAATCAAACATAACCTCAAGACTAAGGCTATTTCTCTATCACAGCATGCATACTTGGTATAAGTCTTAAAGAAATTTGATATGAAAGATTGCAACCCACACCCTACTCCACTACCTACTGGCATTTGACTCACTGAAGCCATGGGACCACAGACACTAGCCAATAAGAAGTTTGTGGAGGACAAGCCATACTAAGAACTTCTGAGAGTGCTGATGTAGATGCAAGCTGTGACATGCCCAGACCTATCTTTTGCAGTCGGCCTACTCACTAGATTCCAAACCAACTTCAGCTCCATACACTGGAATGTATTGATTCATGTGCTCAAGTATATAAAGAGAACATTGAATTACAAACTCACCTATGTGAGGCAACTTAACAGCTCAACCAAACCCATGGGATACATCGATGCAGACTATGAAGTGGGCTTCAACACATGCCAATTGACAGCTAGCTACATGTTCATAATGGAAAGTAGTGCAGTATCCTGAAGTTCAAAGCACTAGCAAACAGTTATACTCAGTACAAACAAATCTGAATATATGGCTTTGATGCATAGGTCCCAACAAGCTCTGTAGATGCACAACTTCCTTGCTGAGATCAACTTATCCTAGGACCTTCCTGCCACTCTCCACGCCAACAACCAATCCTCAATTGCCCTTACTAAATCAACAAAGGGATATGCTCAAGCAAAACATATCAATATACATCACCACTATATCCATAAATGAATCTGCAAAGGCAACATCACCAGTGTTCCGATCCCATCATCTGATAATGTCATCAATGTATTCACCAAACCTCTCCTAAGCATCACTCACAATCAAATTGTGGCTCTTATGGGTCTGAAGAATTAATATGAGCCAGCTCATCAGAGAGTGTGTTAAGGTATGTCATCACTGTCTACTATAATTTTATTTCCTTTATTTTTCCTGCTTTCCTTTTTTATTAATATCTCTTTTTATGCCACTACTAAACCTCTACTCATATGTTTACCATACTTTGTCAAAACCTTATTTGCTGCACTATAAGATATACATATTAACAAAACTCCCTTTCCTCAGTTGTCCTATCTATTGTTGTGACACCTGAGGGTATGTTACTGTCTACCTACTTCATACACACCTGTACTTACTCAATGCTTGTAGTCTAACTATGTTATCTCTGATCTACAGGTACAATACATTCAGTTGTTCTACTTATCATTGCAACATCTGAGGTCTAACTACATTATCTCTGTTCTACAGTCTTGACCTTGATAAGCTTCTTGATCTTCTTCTAGTCATTCTTTTCAATGAACCATTGAGCCATCACCACTGCCTATACAGTTTCTAAAGCCAGAAATTTCTTCAATGTGATCTGATATTGCTTCTTGATGCTGCTTTACAGGCCATCCAACATACTGTGGCTATAGCTCTCAAAGAGCTCAAGTGACATGACAACAGTACAGTATAACAGTACCATATTCTAGAGACATCTTCATTACCATACTCAAAACACCAGATCTCCAGGACCCATAGCACATGAGAAATGTTGCAAGTTAATACTTCACATGCTGCTGTGGTTTTCATTCCTTGGAACTAAAGCTAGGATTTTGAGCAAGAATTTCAACCAGTTTGTCAATTATGTCTCTTCTCATCCTTTGTGGAATTGAAGTCAAAAGTGCATTAGGGAATAGTCCATAACATACCTGAATTTGTGCCAAAAGAGTCAGTCAGGAGACTGATAACATACATCAAAGAAATCTTTTAACTTGGAAAACTGATTATATGGCCTCCAAGACTGTGAACCAGAAAGTGCATCAGCAGTTTGCAGTGCTAAAATGGCCTGCAGCTCAAGAATCTCCTGCAGCTTAAGAATCTGTGTCAATTCTGCATCAAAGGCCATCTCTCTATCATCTTGAAAACTATCATTGAGTTCTACCAATTCAAGGTCTTTCCAAGTAATGGGATCATCATCTTCAAGCAGAGCAGAAGTGAGAATGAGTTCAGTAGAAAAGTCCAAGAGTTCAGACTGCTATAGATCTTTTAAGCATGTTGATAGAGTCAATTGATGATGCTCATCTAATCTCATGACATCATGATCTATCAGACAGATATTGAAATTTACAGAGGAGTTTGAAAGGAGAATTCAAACAGGAGTTCACTGGCTTTGTGGCAGTTCATCAGGCAATGCTTAAATTTCTCAAAAAAAAAAGTAAACTGAACAAACTGAACAGAGAATTGAGCATCCCTACTGATACATAAGGTTCTTCATCAAAAGAGATGTGCTGTATTAGTTAAGCATCATGAATGGTGCATCAGCAAATGAGCAGTATAGTCTGCCTTGCCATAGATGTTCTGCAAAACTAGTCAATCTTAATTAATTATGATTTGGGCATGTCAGAGCTTGAAGATGATATGGAACATACATAATGAAGAAATTCTGATAAAATTGCCAGTCATGTTTCTAAATTATGGACCATGTGCAAACAAGATTCAATGGTCAAGAAACACTAGTGCATGATGGCTAAGAGTTTCCTCAGATATACTAAAAAGCAGAATCAGAAACTTATTCCATATTGGTTCTGTACTAACAGAAGACAGCTTTGAATGATAAGAACTCTTGTCAGTGGCAGTCTGCAGTGACTTCATAGTTTCATCTGTCTAAACATTTGCATCAAGGACTCAAGCATTCCTCCTCTCATCTCACTAAGTGCCCAAAATCAAGTAACATAAGAACAGTGATTGGTGTTCAGTTGACAAAGTTTGGTCCAATGTTCATCATGTATTGGTTTCTGAGTCACCACAACCATGTACAACACATCAGCACTGCATTGAGATTTATACTCATCATAAATGGGGCCTGTATGCTTATCAACAATGGTAGCTTGCTGTTTAGCCCAGAGTCAAATTCAATCAAGAATACTGATCAAGATTTCAGCATTTGCTACAAGTGTCCCACACACCATCCATTTTGGTCTAGACTTTTATTAGATGCAGGTTAGAGTGCTTTTCAAGACTGAGATACCTTTATGATCACTTTGCTTAAAAAATCATCTCCCATAGAAAACTCTGCAATGGACTTGATCAAAGCCTGAAGAACTGTGAAAGGCTGTGAGGTCAAGGAGTAGTATGCCCCAGGTAGTGACTGACCCTGATAAGGAGTTGTTCAGTGCATAAGAATCAGACTGCCAGTGCAAGAAAAGAAATAAGCTCTAGACACCTGCTAATGCAGCTTCAACTAATGCATGAATTCACACCTTTCATGCATAGATTTGTGCCCTTCTCTTTTCCACTTTGAACTCAAACATCCAGATCAACTTCACTAGCAAACCCCAATGTAAACTCCATAAGCTTAGGATGGCCATGCTAAGTGAGGCCAAGTGATGTCAAGGTATGTGATTGCTCACCCAACTCATCCTCTAAGAACACTTCAGAGCTGCCACAGCATCTCAAGTGTGCTGCAGCAGCAGTTTAGTATCCATACAGAAGGTAAAGGGCTGGAATCAATGCTAGCATAAATTGTAAGAGAGTGCATAAGCCAGGAATTATGTATCAGGTGCTGCACTACTGAGGTTCACTACAACTTCAAGATCTTCAGCCCCCTCTTGATGACTTCAGTTGACTCACTACTGAACTTTGCCAGTGATGGTTGAGTTTGGTAACAGGCGCTTGCACCTCCTCCACCTTAGCAAATGTCTGAATGACAATGTATATGTCCTAAACTTTGCCAATAAAACCATGGTTTTGGATTATGGATGGAGTCTAGTCTGATGGTCTGGTGTCTGGCTTGAAACAGAGTCAAGAAAATGCATGATTGGAACTGGAGCTCCAACTCATCCAATGTTTCAACAAATGGACCAACTTCACCTTTTGACTGATCCATCATGTAAAAATTCTTTGCATACTTCAAGCCATCTTCAACCACCTTTATGTTCCAAAAAGCTTTGAGGCCAATACTCCAGCACCTCTGAAGACAGTTTTGCTCCTGAGAAATCTGACAGTGTGCCCATTGGCCATGATCTTAATCTTTGTACAAGCTCTGTTGGTTCAGAATACATGAAAGACTATAAACTTGAAGACAGGAAGACATCTCAGACTTGTTGGTACCACTATCACATTCCCATTCTCAGAATAACCTGGAGAATGAGCATGATATGTCTTCACTCTGGCCACAATATACTACTAGTAGTATGTGTCTAGCCGGAAATATGCTCATTACTCTTTGCTGTTCCTGTAGGCCTGTCTGGAGCTCCACACATCAGGAAAATCCAGAATTGATGGTGGGGCCTGGTACCAGCCTGTACCAGGCTCCACCATACCACCAGCTGCCATCTCTGCCATCTAGGTCCAAATCTCTGCCAGGCCATTCCTCATCAATGAAAATTCATCAAAGTTCTTGTCAAATCTTGTTGAGAACATCTCTTTCAGTCATAAGCATTCTATTTCCATTGAAATCAGCCAACTTTGATAACATCACAAATTATTTTCAAGAGTTCAAAATTTTTCATGAAAATACACAAAATGTGTGACTCAAGCTTTCAAGAGATATAGACTTAACTTGAGAAAGTTATTATTCATTCATCTGATATCCTGTATATTAGACTTAGTCTTTCTTATTACATCTGGACTGGCCTACTGTCTCCTACTCTCAAAAGATGTCCTGTTGATGCAAAAAGAGCTGAACCAAGACTCTAGGGAAGTGCAACTGCTCATGAGAACTTTCACAGCCCAAAATTGAGTTTGAATTGAATTGGAAGCTTCTAAGATGCATTACTGCACCATTTTGATGTCATCCTTCAGCCAACTTGGAGATCAATGCATTCACTGCTCATGTATGCTCATGTATGCTCATGTATGCTCATGCCTGCTCATGCCTGCTCATGCCACATTGAATTTCAAACTCAGTTCATCAGTCATATTGTTTCAAAACCAGAAACTGAAATGGGTTAATCAAAGTAGAATTGGTTTAAAATGTATCACCACAATTGAAATCAACCGTTTTGAAATGGTTGTTGCGTCTACCTTGAAAACCCCTAGTGACAGAGGAAGGCATCTATTTTTGAGGTCCTCCAGTGAGTATAGATACATTCTTGGCTGAGAGTGGTTGTAAGGGGACAGTCCATTTCCCTTCATTCTCTGCCTTCCTGCAGTCACCAAGGTGTCACAGCCCCTTAGTTTCCCCTTTTTT
>JAGGAW010025948.1:0-14595 GCA_017657375.1 Termitomyces sp. T27
TGCAGATGGTACGGGGAGGCAGAACTGGAACCTATACTCTTGAGATATTTTTGCTGGCACCGGATGATGGGCTGGGTACGACAAAAAGGACTCGAAGAGGACTTTGAGTGACGTTGACTTTCTTTTCATACTCATCTGCATGCAAACTCTCGTTGGAGGCAAGACATATACAACGGACCGGACATATGGGTACCTCTCCGTGGAGACCTCAGCACCACGTCGGCCACAATGGCCTTGTGGTTGATGCCCGGAATCCATGTCAGGTCAGTGCAAATTTCAGAATCAACTAGTGCGGTTTCTGAGATGATGTCGGACTCTGTCAATGATATTGCCCCCGTCATGCGAACACCAGCCGCAACATGTCCAAAAAACGGAGCGGTCATGATCCGGGGTCAGTTGTCATTTTTTTTTGATTTTCTCCTATACCCGTCGGGGCCTTGCCCTATGTCGGGTTCTACTTCTATGTATAAACTCTACCTAGCCACACTGTCTACTTTGTTTCTCTGGTGCTTTGGCTCCCGCTATTGCGTTCGCCTGATCGTGCCCAGGCTTGGGCTGAATGAACGTATTATGCCAAGTGCGGCGGTGTTACCGTAGGTGTATTAGGTGTGTTAGTATGTAATTGTAAAGTGAAATGAAATGCAATTCAATATCCATCTCTGTTGCCCATCCATCATCGATGATTTTTCCTTTTGTTCTTCTTCCTTTTGGGCTTGGTGGCTGTCATGTCTTTGGTGAGTCGTAGGTCTCCGTAGGTCCTCTCAAATCTCCTCGTGCTGTTGCTGTACTGGAAAAGGGGCTTCACAATACTTGCATCGCTCAGAAGCTTGCTCAAGGCTTCTGGGCCTGGTTCTACTGTTCAGTGTAGCTCCCGTCGTTGCCTGTCGTATGCCCTGCAGTTCAGCAAAAAGTGCTCAACTGTCTCTGATTCCTGGTGGCATGCCCTACACAATGGGAATTCAGCTTTGTGGAAACGGTGCAGGTATTCGTGCAGTGGGCAGTGCCCTGTCCTCAGCTGGACAAGGATGGATGGATGCTTTCATGGTATGCTGTCTAGTATCTGCATTATGGCTTTCATGTTGGGTGCATTGGGGTCAATTAGCTTCAGCCTCTTGAATCTCGGTGATCTCTGGATTTGTGTCATGGCTTCCCTCCACCATTTCCGCTTGTGTTGTGCTACTATCGTTGCCTTCAATGCCTTGAGGGGTTTGCACAGGAATGGGAGCCCCCTTCATCTCTGTTTCATCTCCTTCAGCTGCATGTTTTGCTTCTTTTTCTGCCCGTTCATTTCCTGGTATTCCCACATGTCCTGGTGTCCAGTACATCTTGATGTCTGCATGAGTCAATCTCCTTGACCTTCCAGATCCCTTCTAACACCTCATCCACTAAGTACCTTGCTGTCCCTCTAACCAGTGCCTCCAGTGCCTTCATCCATGCCTGGTTATCTGTTCCCACCATTGTGTCCCTTATCCTCCCTCTCCCTCTAACTTCCCTCCTCAACAGCTTGAATCCCAGTACCTGTCCCATGCACTCCCCCTCAAATACCGTGTGTTGCTTTTCTGAACCCAGACACTTCCTCATCACCTTTGGCTTGCCTCTAAACCCTCTGTACAGCACTGCCACCATACCTATTTTACCCTTGTATCCCAACCTGTCTGTATAAATCCTGATGTCTGCCTCATTCCGTCTCTCCCTCTCTTCTGCCTCCTCTGCTGACTCATTGATCTCCACTTCTATAGGGCACCTCCACTCTGGCAGGTGTCAAACTATTGCAATAATTTCCATGTTGTCCAGATCCTTGCCTAACACTTTCATTGCATAGTGCAGCAGAGTCTTGTGTTGTCAAATGAACATTGCTGCTCTCCTCACTGGCTTGTGTAGCAGGTGTGTGTCTGGCATTGCCACAACTCTCACTGCTGCTGTGATGCTGATTCTCTTGATCTTGATTGCATTGGTGTGATCCCCACATGTGCTTCTACCAGGTTGTCTGGTGTCATCCTTAATGCTCCAAGTACTTGCAGTGCATTCATCCTCTGGACCCTTGCCATCTTTGCCATAAACACCCTTGATCCCTTCACCAGCCTCCCATCCACCTCTATGTCTGGCCTGCACCACACATCTGCCACATACAACATGCTCAGGGCTACCACTGCTTCATATATCTTCCTTGCAAATCATCCTCCAATCCCTCCATTGTTCTTGGCCAATCTTTTTGCTTGAAGTGTTGCTGCTGTCTCTTTTCCCTGCACATATGCAATGTGCTCTGTGAATCAAAGTTCTTGGTCTAGAATCACTCTTAGGAATTTATGCAATGGTTCAACCTTGATGTTGATGCCTCTGATTTTGATTTTGGGTCTCTTTGCAGGTCAGCTTCTGTTCTGTTCTCTCTCCCTTCTCCTCATGAACCCCATTCCTACAAACTTTGTCACCTCATATATTGAGTGGTGCTTCTCTGCCCATTCACCTGCCTCTCTCCCTCTCCATCATTCTTTCAACCCTCCTTGCTGCCTCCTCTATGTTGTTGCCCTCTGCTGCCATGTACACATCATCTATGAATGACCCCACCAACTCCCTATCCTTCTCCACCATGCCCTCAATCTGCCTGGCATTGTAAAAGTTGTAGCATAGTCCTGATGTGTTGCACCCTTGGTCCAGTCCACTGTCCATCAGGATTATTTGCAATGTGTAGTCATCAAATGCGATGATCATTTTTCAGCCTTTTAGCTTTCTTTCAAACCACCTTACCACTTCCTCTGGCAACTCCCTCTCTCATGTCTCATGCCAGCATGCTAAGTACTATGTTTGGAAATGCCCCCTTTATGTCCATGAAGACCACCACCACTTCTTTCTATCAGGGGATCCCCATTTTCCCCCTTTACATGGTCTCTATTCTCTCTTTTTATTACCTGATCCTATTCTCCTTGCCTAGCCCTACCTGTTGGTCCCACTCTCATCCTCTAGGCTGCTCTGGTTCTTCTTGTAGCAGGGTTTCAAGTCCTATCACTCCCATCACAGAGGGATCACTGCCATCACTGAACTTATCATTTTCAGAGGTTTTCCCCTTTTAGTGTTTTCTGTGGCTTATATGTACTATACAGTTTCTTCTCATGCTTCTGGGGCCCCAGAAGCATCTACACTTAGTATTGAGAGTTCTTTAGACTTGTTCTCTTTGGATCTCCCTCTGCTAGATGAGTAATTATGCTTGTAGATACTGTACAGTACTGAATATACTTTGGATCTTCCTCTGCTAGCTGTGTGACTAAGCCATATCCTCCAGAGGTTGCCCTTATACTTTCTCTCATCTCCATGTGTTCTTTATGAAGCTTGTCAAGACATGTAGTGAGTCTGTCATTGATTGTCTTGGCCTCTTTTTAAACTGGTATTTCAGCAGTAAGTTTGCTTTCTCCATGTAGTATGCAAGTTTTGTCTTCACACACAAGGAAAGGACTTTTATGACTGTGTCTAGCAATGCTATCAGTCAGTATGAATTCAGGTTGGTGTAGTCATCCCACCCTAACTTGTGGAGAATCACAGTCTTAAATATTTTCCACCTCTCAGGATAGACTTTGTGCTCAAAGGTTGCTTTGAATATTGGCCCAAGGTATGGTATCAGGGATGTATTTGATCTTCTTCAGTACAATATTTGGTATGCCACTCAGCCCTGGTGCTTTATGTGGGTGTAATTTGTTGATTGCTGTATAGATTTCCCTGTTTCTGATCTTCATCCACTCAAATGCTGGTTCTGAGTGTTCTTCCTTCTCTTCCTCCACATTGCCACCTCCTAGATTGTCATAAAAGAATGCCTTATAAAAGAGCTTTGCTTTTTCCTTGTTATCCTACACCTCCCTTCTTACTCCATCTGTATTGTCTGTCAATATCAGTAGTCTTGCTCTTCTGCCATCTGCTGGTGCTGCTATCATAAAGCTCTTGGCATTCCAGATAGTTTTCACATCCACTAATTCCAGCCATTCTTTCCAGTGCTTCCTCTTAGCATTCTTGATGGCCTGGCTATAGTCATTTTTCACTTTTTAGAAATGTTCATGTGCTGGGTGATCCTAGTTGTCTGCCACTCTATTGGACTCCTTTCCCATCATCCTTGCTCTCATTCTCATCTCCATCAGTTCTTTTGACTACCATCTCTTCATTTCTGCCATTTCCTTTCTTTTTGGCACCACCTTCTCTGCTGCCTCCCTCAACACCACTGTCAGCCTCTCCTCCACTTCCTCCTTCCTCCTTATTCTCACCCTGCTCATTCCTTCCAGCCACTTTCCCAATTCCCTCTTGAATTCTTCTTAATTCACCTTCTTGAAGTTCCACCCTTCTTCTTTTCTTCATGCCACTGTCAGTTTACATACTGTCATGAACAGAAAGTGGTCTGTTTATAGTGGTTGGTTGCTTTGTAGTGCCTCACATCATGTTATCTGGTTGGTGAATCCATTAGTTATGAAGACATTGTCTGGTCTTGTCAGGTTTTTTATGTTTTTAGCCTCTAGGGTTGCTATGGCAGGCTTGAGAGCCATTTTCATCCTGTTTCTCATCAGCATGTATATCAGTTCCTCTGCATCATGAATATTCTGCCTTGTGAAGAGGTGGGATTACATGAATAGTCTCATATTGGGTGATGTCTGTTAAAATCACCTACTCATATATCTATGCTGTTCCTATCAGTGTCTCTAGCTCTCTATTTCTCCCTGCTTGATAAGTAGAACTTCAGCGCTTTGATGCTTTATGAGTGGTCACAGTCATTGTAGATGTTGAATATGCACACTGTTTGCCTTTCCATTTTGATGCTTATGCTCACTACATCTGCACTCACTATATTGAGCCTCCATGTGCTGGTTGCTATCCTCCTGCTCACTATAGTCACTGCTCTCATTCTGGTTGGTTTTCTCTTGTCATGCTCTTTAGAGTATAGCAGCTGCCATCTCTGCATGGCCCTTGACTGTTTGTTGAAGTTGAAATATGGTTCCTAAATGCAAATTATATCAGTGCTCTTATCCATCATGTGCAGCATCACATGCTGCACTGTTGACATTCTACTATCAAATTGTCAGTTTTCCTCTCCTCCCCAGTCCTTGCCCTTCATTTCCACTTTTGTAACCCTGTTCATTGTATTCAGCATAGTGATAGCTGTCTTATCTCCTCTGTCATTTCTTCTAACAAGTTTATGAGCTCATTGTACTGCTGTTCACTCCACTTACTGAGCTCTTCTTCATGCTGTTTTTCTGTTGCTACTTGCTTTGCTGCTTCTTCATCTCACAGGTAGCTGTTCAGTGCTGTTTGTATGCCACTCGGTCATTTTTCTTTCCTCCTCTCCTAGTCCTGGACTTGTGAGCTGTCTCCCCTGCTTCTTCTATCGTTTTTCAATGCACCTCCTCCTTGTTCTCTGTCTCCTCTTATCAGTTTTTCCTGCTCCATGCCCTTGTATGTTACCTCTCTTAGCGTTCCTCCTTTCTCTGTTTTGCTCACTCTAGTTGTTGCCTATTTGTTCTCTACATGTGCCCATGTTTACTGTTGATTCATTGGGTAGTACTTGTACTTCATTTCTAGTGTTCTGCTTAGCAACCAGCTCTTTGCCTCTATGAAGGTCAAGCATGATCTCACTAATGATAGATGGTCATGGTGAATTCTCTTTGCCTTGTAGTTGACACATGCAGAGTTCTTCAGATCTGTCTTTTTGCATTTCTTTGTCCTGTATTCCTTTGTGCAGATGCTGCATGTGTCTTTTTTCTATCTGCAGTCATTAGCAATATGTCCTTTCCTGTACTTTTGGCATTTCAAGCATTGTCTTGATTCCTGGTCTAACTTTCTTGTTGCTACCCTCTTTTCCTTTATGACTAATCCATTTATTATGCTGTTTGCTCCTTCTTCTGGTGTGCATGCAATTACCAGGTGTGCCACTCTTTGTTTCTCATGTTGTGCCTTTAATACTCTTGCTCACCTTGCTATTACTAGCTCTCCTGGGTATAAGCCATTTCTGTTCTTGATTGATGATAGTCCTTTTGCTAATGCATCACCTAGAATGATTGGCACAAATTCTATCAAGATGTTGAATACTCTGTCCTTTATCACTGCTCCTATGCTAAACTTCTCCAGGAATGCTTTCCTGACATCTGGGTTCACCAGCCATTCCGTTGCTTCTGTGGAATTTAGTTTGTATAAAACTCTCCTGTTCTTTAACTTCCTTGCAGACAAGAACTCTACCTTTGAGCTGTTTAACCCTTGTATGCCCATTAGCTCCTTTGCTATCTTTGCCTTTTCAACTAACTCCTTCTCTGTTAGGCTGCTCCAGCTTTCTCTTTCTTCCATGTTGTTAATGAGCACTTGCTTTATCTTGTTTTTGGCCCTCTGTACAACATCCTTGTGTTTGGCTCTGTGAGCTGCTTGCATATAGCTCATCCCTGTCATTCTCAGTATGTCCTTTCTTCCTTCTTCTTGATCTCCTCTCATGTTCCTCATCTCCATGACCTGCCCTTTCTTCATCCTCTCTGCCATTTCCTTCATCTGTTCTGCCATTTCCTTGACTGTTTTCACTGCTGCCTCTGCTATGTTCTCCAACATTTTTCTGTACTCTTCCATCACCTTCTCCACCACTTCATCCATGATCTTCTCCATCTTCCCCATCCTCACTCCTTTCATCTCTATTGCCACTGCCCTAATCCCATTTTTCACCTTGTCTGAGATGTCCTATCTGCTTAGTAGCATCACCAGCATGCATTTTAATGTGTTTGTGCCTATCAGGTCTTTCATATTGCTCAGAGCTCCACTGTTGACTAGCCAGCTCCTTGCGCCCTCCATGGATTGAATTACCAGCAGGTATAGGCTCTGTGTTTCTTGTGTGTTGATCACACTGCATGTTCTTCATAGTCCTTAGCTATTACTTCTGACTGCAGTTCTTTCATTGCCTATTGCTAGCATGCTGTGGCTCACTTTGATGAAGTTTAAGTATAGCTTGAAGTGTTTTGTAATAGTTTTTCTACTTCTAATCTATTGCCTTGCCCACTGTTGTGTTCCTTTGGATTTGCATAGCTTAAATTTTCATAGTGTGTAGGTAGTGGTTTAAGATCAAAAGCAGTCTTGGTTAGTTGCTATAAGTCAGTTCCATCAGCTTCTGCCAGAAACCTAGACAGATGCTATTTAGCTGTCATGTTATTAGAGGCATGCTCCATTGCAGAAACAGTTACATTTAAGTCTTCAAACAACGACTATGATGACTTGGTCTGATGCACAACATCCATTATATGCAGCCAGATGCTATAGGAAATGGCATTTAGATTAGGATCATACTTGGTATAAACTGTGAACACATGATAAAGAATGGAGAAATTAGCAGATGAGGGACTTACATCATTGACAGCCACTACATGCTTGTGCAGGAGGCACAATTCACAGGAACTAGAGCAACAACCTGTAAGTTCTTGCAGATATCCAAAACAACTCTCCATTTCTCCAGAAGAGAAGATGCACACTATACTCTGTTTTCCTCAAAGATCTCATAATTAGTTAGAGAGGAGAAACTTTAGATCTCTTTAACAGCACAAAAAAGTGAGAAAGCAACTTAGCTATCAGAGGACTAATATGATTCAGTTAAACCAGACTCATAAATTTGTTTGCATTAAGTGCACAAACACTGAATTAAGATTGAGGAAAGGGAGATTGAGCATGCCTGAATAACAAGAAAAGAAAAAAGAAATATGTACAGCATCAAGCATGCAATGAATGAGATAACTGGAGGTGCTAGGTAAAAAATAATTGAATAAGAACAGAGTGATATAACACAATGAAAGACACAAAACTTTGAAAAGTAGAGAAAGAAGATGCAATGTACAACAAGTTCCAAGGTCTCCTATGCACCACTATTGTCCATTGTGCCCATTATGTTTAGTCCTTGGAACAGTGATAGTGATGTGAATCAGATCAACTTCATGATGTATGAGTTTGGTGTGCCATACACTCATGGTAACTATATGCAAAGGAGAGGTAGAAAGAAAATTCAGAACATACCATCTTCACATCTTATGTAACTCATATTAACAACTACTTAGATTCAGTTTGAGTCGAGGAATCTGCCCTCTGACTGCTGCATCATTAGTAAATCCATGGCTAGACTGCTGTAAAGGCTGGAACACCAACCTAGATTATCCACTTGAACTTTCTGAGTTGGGCATGGCAATGTTTTCACCTTCATCAGGATTCACTGCTGTAGAGAGAGAAACTTTAAGGATGTCCAATAAATTCTTCCCTGTGAGTAGTGAGTCACTTAGAGAGCTTCAAGAGATATTGATTTCTACTTGATTCTTCTCTGTATCATTGTCCTTATCATTTGAAAAAGAATATTTTGTGGAGAACTTGAATTCAATTTCTGATAAAACAATTTCTGATGAATATTGTTCATTGGAGTAGTTGTAGAATTCATCTGGAGGCCCAATAGTAGTCCCAGCCTTGCTCCTAAGTCCATCATGTTTGTGTCTAGGCTTGAAGTCACTGAAAATTTGGGTCTTGTCAATAAAATTCTTCACAAGGCTAGTTGCATAAAGAAACTGGCTGATTTTAGATTTAGTCCAAGCTTGACTCCAATCTGCAGTCTGATAATTAGTATTTAAGATCTGTGACTGCTCTTTGATGTTTGCACAGATAAAGATGGGGCTTGCTGTAGTATGAAACTTGATCTTTGAAGGATATTCTATGATGTTATAGTTACTCAATGTCCTTCACCATTTGCTTGTCTTGTCCAAGTTATCGACTAGCATGGCAGCATGCTGGTTAAGTCTTATGGCCATCAAAGTCACTAGCCATCTATCTAGTGGCATTTGTCAATCCAACTCCTAGTATAAATGAGAATATAAGTCTCAAAAATAATCAATTCTTATACAGACAAAATTTTGATGTGTGAGGCTTGCATATCAAAATTGTTTTTGACCATTTCTGAGATTATCTGCAATACATCTTCATCTAACAAGAATGTAATAAGGTTATAGTCCAGTAAGATGTGGAATTCTATATCAACTGTTGAATATAAAAGTGAGTTGTATAATCTTAAATAGCCTCAAATTTGAGTGTACTTGGAATAAGGTTAATGTGAGTATTCATGTCAAAAGTGTTTCTATATCAGAAGCCAAAGGCCCATTCCCACCAGGCCATCTGGTAGTGAAAATACTATAGGTCAGAATGCTGTTTATTGAACATTAAATAAACCTACATTGTCTTTTGTAAAAGTGTCATGAAATGCTTTGAGGTGAGCAAGCTCAACAATTGCAGGCTCTTCTAAGCTAGATTTGTTAGAAATAGCACAGGTCTGAACTAAGTATTTGCAGTAGAATCAGTGAGCTCTGATCTGTTCACCTAGATTTCTCTTTTTTTTAACTACATGAGTGAGAGGAGTACAAAGTGTTTTAGCTTGTTTTGGAAATGTTAGAGAGAGAGAAAAGGAGTTTGGACTGGAGAAGGCCACTGATGTAGATGGGTTTTGGGGATTTGTTGGTGTTAGACAAGGGGTATGTATGCTCTAGGAAACATTGAAGATGGACTCAGTGAAGAAGAGGTCTGAGACTGAGCCTGAAGGTCCTCAAGCATGATGATTTTTGGCCTATATAACAGTCATAGAGGATTCTCTGTGCTCCTATAATGCTAGAGAAAGCAATTAAACATGTTAGCAGAACTAATGTAATGTATGGTCTCACCATCCAACTCTGAGTACTTCCATGAGTACTAACATTTTTGCAACTTGAACACAGTGAACACAGACTTGAAGAGGCTTACTAGAGCCAAGGTCACAGATCTTCTCTTGCTGGGTTATAGTGAAGAAGTAGACTGGGTTTCTTAGTATGCTGCCTTTTGTATTGGGCATGGATATGTCAAATGTATCCATTGACAATATCAAAGTGCTGAGTAATCTTGAATATCATGCTTTAAAGTTTAAGGCCTGGTTGTGTGTTGTAAGTTAACTATCTATCAACTTTTATATTTTATAATAGACTCCACCTTTGAATACACTACCTTGCAAAGTTTTTGACTAGAAATGACTGGTGTTGGATTACAATTTAGTTCAAACCAACACTAGAATGATGACTTTCACAGCTTTGAACAAACTACAGCCTCACTTATAGCACAAATGACTCAAGGTTGAACTCCATTTATCATTTTCAATCATTTTGAGTTAGGTGATATCATGGTGTGGTTACAAATAGCCTGTTGGAATGGGAGGCAAATGATGTTTTCAAGTTTCTGTTTCTTTTATACTAGCTTCACATATCTGACTGTGTGACTTCATTCATCCTTCTTCTCTCCAGTGACAGACAAGTTATGCTAAGCAATAACAATTCAGAAAGTGCATTTAAACTAGGCCCTCATAAGAAAGCATAAGTTTATAATCAAGTTTATTTAATGGCACTTATGCTGAGACAAGTAACAATCAATCAACTTATCCTCTCAATTATAGGGGTTGACACTTTGGTAGAACAATTTATGCTTTCTGCCATGTCTATACAATCATTTTAAGAAGTATTCTACATTACATGGAGTTGGCTCAACACCCTTTAGAAACATTTTTGCCTGAGTGAGTACTTCTGTTATATAGCCACCTTTGAGACTCATGTATATAATCTTGTCTCCCATATATAGAGAACATCAAAAATACACCACATATCAGAAGCTTTTAGAATTGATCCCTGATCTCAAAGAGAAACTTGTTATCGGTGATCTAGATGATATCATGCATATGGCAGATCTAGTCAGCCTTTTATTATGTCCTCTGTCTCATCATGTCCTCTGTCTCATCTTTGGCTCATATAGGTCAACATCACTTGGTAGATACAAAAAGAGAGTTCTAATGCATGAGCTGATGATATAAAAAGCATCAAAGGACCCATACTTGACCAGATTACTCCACCAAGTGGCAGTCTCAATTCTCCACTGGTGCAAAATGTCAAGGCCAACAAGGGATTTCACCATGATCATATGGAGAAGCTTCTTTGTCCTGTAAACTTAAACTGGTTTGATGAAGTGTAAGAAACAGTTTTGTATTGTCATTGCCATTTACTGAGTATATGATGTTTTCTAAGGGTTAAGTCACAGCTGCAGAACAACAAGATTGGCACCTTAGATGATGAGTGGCTACTTTTTTTATACTAAGGTTACAAGTACAACCTAGAAGATCTGTGGAATGGTCTATTTCACAGTCATCTTTTAGTGACAGTGTGATAATTATGTGTCAATCAAGCTGTACATACTTATTAGTCTCTAAGGCATACAAACATATCTTTACATCTCCAAATTCAGTAGAGAAAGAACTCAAAGCTACCAAATCAGGCAATGCACGCATTCATAACATGACATGTGTCACAGCACCATCAATTGCATATGTTGCAACTCATGTTAGTATATATATTGTTGCTATTATACTGCAACACAACCTTAATTTACAGGTAAGGTTTGCACTTTCCTCATCATCAATGTTCTCGTGCTTGGATCTCATGCTTGACTCCAAACAATTTTACCATTCCATTCTTGATTTCTTTAAAGATGTGAATGAACAGCAAGAGGTTAATGATTTGATCAACTAGTGGAACAAGTAAGAATATCCTTTTCTCATCAATTCCACAGCCTTATATCAGTTACATAGACAAATATTTCTTTCAAGCAATGGCTGCACTTTGGATAAGAAAATACAGTACATAGCAGAATCAAGGCAAAGTGGGCCACACTAAGGAGTTCTGAGAGCAGTGTTGAAGGATTGCATAGCTAGATATAAATGTAGCAATCTTTTCATTTACATGTAAATGTGTCAATGGAGGAGTTTTAGCTGCTACCATAATTGGTCTGGCAAGGTGTCAGTTAGATGTTGGTTAGATGACACATCTAATCTACACCCACTCTGCACAAACAACAATGGACTTGCCATGACTAGACAATGTACCCAAAAAACAGCTGACTTAGAATGAAGAATCATTTCACAATAAGAGATGTTGGTATAAAGACCTATGAAGTACAGAATCACTGTCTAAATTATAAGTCAGGAAATATATGCAAGAAACAGCCTACTCTGGATGGTGGCAGGACTTGCAATAAGTGGAGTTGTTACAGGATTCATGGGCAATAGAGGTAACAGCAGTACTCCATGTCAGACAATATTTTTAAGAAATCACTGGCTTTGTATGATGATGCATCTTGTAATAAATATAATAGTTACAGGAATTGGAAGCAGGAAAGGCAATGGCAAAGTTACATATGAGCTGGCAGAAATGACTAGTTTAGAATGAGGACATGATTCACAATGAAAGGCATTGGTATAAGAGTTCTGAAGAATTGAATCACTGACTCAACTTGAACTCAGACAGCATACCTAAGAAACAGCTTACTTTGGATGGTGGTAGGATTTGCAATACATAGAGTTGGGATAGGAATTATGTGTGGTAGAAGCAAATTAAATCACTGACTCAACTTGAATTCAGGTAGCATACCTAAGAAACAGCTTACTTTGGACAGTGGTAGGACTTGTGATACATGGAGTTGGGACAGGAATTATGTGTGATAGAGGTGATGATGGAATCTCATGTCAGGCAATATATTCAAGAAACAACTTGCTTTGGAGAGTGATGTAGCTTGTAATAAGTGGAATTGTTATAGGAATTGGAGGCAGAAAAGGCAATGGCAAAGTTACATATCAGCCTGACATTTTTTTAGAAATGCCTGATTTAGAGTTGGTACAAAAGTTCCAAAGAATCAAATCACTGACTCAACTTGAACTCAAGTAGCATACTTAAGAAACAGCTTACTTTGGATGGTGGCAGAACTTGTGATACATGGAGTTGGGACAGTAATTATGTGCAATAGAGGCAATGATGGAATTCTATATCAGGCAATATACTCAAGAACTGATTTGCTTTGTATGATAATGTATCTTGTAATAAATTTAATAGTTACAGGAATTGGAGGCAAAAAAAGCAATAGTGAAGTTACATATCAGCCTGACATTTTTGAAAAATGACTGGTTTGGAACAAAGATGCAATTTACAATAAAAGGCATTGACACAAGAGTTCTGAAGAATTGAATCACTGACTCAACTTGAACTCAGGTGGTGTACCTAAGAAACAGCTTACTTTGGACAGTGGTAGAACTTGCAATACATGGAGTTGGGATAGGAATTATGTGCAGTAGAGGCAATGATGGAATCTTATATCAGGTGATATTAGTGATGTGCCAAGCTCAGTCCAAAGCCTAAAGCTGGCTAGAGCTGAGCCCCAAAAAGCTGAGCCACCACAGGCCATTCATCAGGCTTGTTCAGGCCTCCAGCTCAGGCTTTCATTTTCTGAAGCCTGAGGCTCAGGCCTGAGCCACAGCTTTCTCTTCAGCAGAAATCATGATTAGCAAACACTGTAATTATTTGAAGGGTGATATTGTTGAGGCTCTGCAATGCCTTAAGTATATTTTACACAATAGCTTGATTATTCAGAAAGTACATGCATGCATGAATGAAAAAGTTTTAATAAACAATGATGGTGAAGACCTTGTCACTGACATTAGAATGATGTGTCTGAGGGATTTACATGGAATCAAATACTTGTAAATGATATCATGGACTCCAATACTGACTCACTTTGTTATTAGCCTATAACTACAGACATCCAGACTATATAACTTGACATTTCAAGTATTATACAAGTTCATTCTCATTTTAGTAATTAAGCTGTAGCCTAAGCCTAAGCTGTTGCAGGCTTGGCCTGAGCTTGGGCCTGCAGCTCAGGCTTCATTTTGACTAAGCTTGAGCTCAGAAAAGCTGAGCCTAAGCTTAGGCTTTGGAGCTGAGCCAAGCCTAGCATATCACTAGGTGATATATTCAAGAAATGACTTGCTTTGGAGGGTGATTGGCTTATAATAAGTGGAATTGTTATAGAAATTAGAAGCAGTAAAGGCAATGGCAAAGTTACATATCAGCCTGACATATTGAAGAAATGACTGGTTTGGAATGAGGATACAATTTACAATAAAAGGCATTAGTACAAGAGTTCCAAAGAATTGAATCACTAAGTCAACTCTAACTCAGGCAGTGCACCTAAGAGACAGCTTAATTTAATGGTAATGAAACTTGCAATATGTAAACTGACTACAGAAACTATGGAAAGTAGAAACAGTCAACAGACTGCGAATCTGACTAGAAAGTCCTCATATAATATGTCTGATGAGATTGGATGACCAAAGTATGACCTACAGTTATGGCACAACTGTACTGACTTACAAGTCTGACATAAGATCAAAAATTTTAAAACCCTGCCAAATATTGGAATGCCGGTTGTCAGCGGCAGTGTCTTCATTAACTTAATTATCAGCAACATGGTCTAATAGAAAACATGGCAATCACTATAATAATGGCATGGTCTAGTGGGTCCCAGAAACCCAACCAACTTAGACAATGGTATACATCAAGTCATCTGCAAGGTCTTGGCACTGAAAGAGCCAATCCTCTACATTAAGATTGATGCTTTGAGGTATAACTTCAAGCTAAGACTTTTTGAGATTGCATATTTTTTCACAGTGACTGACCTTCATAAATGATTACTTTGAAGCAGCCCAAAATGGTAGATATTGGAAATATTTAA
>JAGGAW010025950.1:0-14419 GCA_017657375.1 Termitomyces sp. T27
AAGACCTATTCCAACTCCATTTGCCTTACCCGACAGATCCTGAGCACTGGCATGCTCCTCCGTCCAGCTGTCTATTTTGATCACAATGCTGACTGGGTTTACTTTCGGTCAGCCGCTGTCAGTTCTCGCACGGAGTTTATTGTTGTCACTTTTGCATCTTTGCGTGTCCCGGAAGAGACACGCACCACGGTCTGTTGGAGACTTGACACGTCGGAGATAACTTCTCACACTAGTGAGTGGGCAGAGGTCGCTTTTGTAGACCAAGACCGAGTGCTTGCACAAGACTTCGACAGCAGATTTAGGTCGAATAGGACCCTCAATCGGAAAGTGGACATGGTTGCTTTTGGCAAGGACAATACATTAATTACTCCGGGTGGGATCTGGAACATTCCAACAGAAAAACGCTGCGATGGAGCCGATGAAATTTTCAATCCTGACTCGGAGTTGAAGAGCAAACATCTTTACTTTAGCGGAAATGGGGAGCGAGTTGCCAGGCTCCGACACTATCTTGAACCCAACCGGAAGGTTATTGAAGTCTTCACTATCGAAGGAGCTCCTCTATGTCAGTCAAGCTATGACTGTGATACCAAGACTGAGCTGGTGTGTTTCAGCCCCACAGGACAAAAGCTGATATTTCAAACTGGGGATTTATACTTAGATCGCTCTTCTTACTGTCTTATCACCGACAAGGGGTTTAGTATCTTCATCCCTCAGCCAATACCAAAGAAGAGCATACACTCGGAGCCTCAGTTTACAAAGGATGAGGACAAGATGGTTTCAATCATCGAAGGATTGGAATTGTCTGACAATGTTTCTGAGGAACATAAATTGCTTGACTATGGTTGGTCAGTTGCAGTTTGGACTTTTAACAAGGATAACCAAGGAAACTATGATGACCATGCTTCTGTGGTCTATCTCTTCAAGTCCACTGATCAGATATCTTTCTGTCTCACACAATTTCCGGTTGGGTCAGGGAGCCAAGACTGGGAAGACGGACTCATGGCTGTGACTAATGCTGGAGAAGTCCTTCAACGCCGTTTGAGCAAGGTTTGGACTCAAGAGGAGGAACGACTACTAATTTCCTTCAACAACCAACCACTATCCAAGCCCTGGAATCAGCCAAGTGAAGTCCTCCTGCATCTCCATGCTGCGGAGTTGATGGTTTGTTTCAAAGATGTCCGGTATGGATCGCTTGGCACTGGCACTTACCAACTTTAAGCTGATGTAACAATATTGATCTAGCGATGAAGGGTATACAATACACAAGTGGAAGCTCGATTCGACAAAACCTATTTTGGTTTCACGTGGCCAAAACATATTTCGCCCTAAAAAGTCCATCAGCAATTTGCCTAAAGACCTGAAGTTCCACTGCCTTTTTAGTTCAACAGGAAGTCATCTTATTGATATTCCAGCTAATAAGATCTATCAAGTTCACGTTCTGGGAGACCATGCCGGTCTGGAGCTATTACCTCTCAGCCTCCCCTTTGAGATAGATGGACACGGATGCGGCTTCTCTGCGGATGACCGACGTATCGCTTTTATGCATTTCGACTGCTCGAAAATCATGTTGTCTCTTTTTGATCTTGTCAATGGCAGGATCACCAATCCCCGAGGTCCAATATCCCTCAATGGGTTCTTCGACGTGGATCTGTCGGAAATAAGGTCGGACTATAGATACAACCGAGTCACTTTTCATCCCTTCGATTCTGACATCTTGGCAATATCTTACCGCTATTCTGACCAATTCCTACTACTCTTAAAGTTAGTGAACAATGATCTGGTTGTGTCCAAAAAGATCAACTTCAATAGTATGTTTTTATCTGTTCTCCTGGAACAAATTTTCTGATACAATCTCACTGTTAGGTGGTGCCATGAAACCCTTGCAATTCTCAATGTGCGGAACATATATTCATAGTGAGTCTAGGTACTCCAGGGCCACTCCAAAACTGTTCCGCCTCTCAGACAGCACTACATTGGCTGATAACCTCAATCTCACCTGGGCCCACCCAACCATCCTGAAGGTTGGACCACATTACGTTTGTTCCCCTCACATCTTCAAATTACATCAAGACCGGAAATCAGGCATATTATATTTGGACCATAAGCTCATAGATGATGAAGCATATCTCGTGAGGGAAGTCTGTGTCATACCAGACCTGCTTGATTCTTACAGTCAAAATCAGAGGCTGATCTGGCCATATGAGACTGACAATGAAGGCGATGATGAGGTGAAGCTATTGATTGTGTGGATGGCAGAACCTGTTGTGATAAAAACGGGTATTCGGAGTCGCGACATGATGAGAAAAGAATTCTGGTTTTTCCGGGAGGGCATTGATTAATATGTCGTCGGTCCAGTAGGGTGACTTGTAACGTATCATACTAGGCACATTCTCGTCTTGCTAGGCATTGAAGTTCATTTTTATGTAAGTACTCCATTCCACACCCAAAGTGTCGGATGGAATGTCGGACTTCGGACTTGTGGAAGGGGCCAACGCTGTGCGTGGCATTACTCGGATGTTGAGCTATTTGATTCCTGTCAGGAAAGCAAAATTCAACAAAGATTTTGTGAAAAATAATTATTTCAACAATTTTCTATGCCACTCCATTTCATGTAGTGATATATTCACTATATTCCAGGTACATTATCCATTATTTATTCAAGTAGATTTAAAGTAGGTATGTCACTGAGGATCAACTGAGGATTGTATTCAGTGCAATTAAAAGAATACAGACCTACAGATGCAAGAGTGATGACAGATATCAAGGAGATACCTCACATCATGATACAACAACAGGGAGAATACAGAGACAGAGAATGTGAGGAAGAAAGCTGCCACCATTGAGATAGCAGCCAACAAGGATAGGATTGATATTGATAAAAGACACAGAGGATACTAGTACTTACTTAGTCATGACTCCTATGCCCAAATAATGTCCAGGAATGTCCTGCATAGTATGTACTCTCTCTACTCAATGACACACACATGTTTGTAGAGAGATTCACACATACTTATTGAACAGCACCAGAATACAGGCTGAAACATTGCCGTTGACATGTCGAAAGGATGGAATTAATTTTGTGATTATGCAATCAATATCTTGACATATCAGTTGGGATAACCCCCTTACACACAATAATTCCTTTTTAGGGTTTTTTTGGGTTTATCAGCCAATTGGAGTGCAAGAAATAGGTGGACAAATATATACAAAGAGTGTACCAAAGGGCTGAGAAACATCAGGTATAAATAACTCATCTTGACATCCTCGTAATTGTTGGGATTTTCAAATGCTTACATAATCATCAACAAGAAGTGTACAGGTAAGTTTAAATGGATTCAGATTCAGCAGAAATTGAAGAGTAAGTAGTATGGTCACATGGCTTCAAATTTTGAAGACAGCCATCAGGAGCAACCATATATACTGATGATGAGGTAATATGGTCACATGGCTTCAAATTTTCAAGACAGCCATCAGGAACAACCATATATATGGATGATGAGGTAATATGGTCACATGGCTTAGCATCTTTTCTCTGCAATTATAATGAAGTACTGTCCTGGTTTTCTGCTAAGTAAGTGATTCACACTATGACTCTATCCTTTCTTTTCTGATCAGAGCAACAGAAACCAACCAAATCCCAATGTGACGACAACTGCTTGTCCAGAAAGATACCTGTGTCATTCGTGAGTGACCATTCAATTTGTTCCTACCCCCACAAAACCACTGCTGTAGTCCCTCGTTGTTTGTTAGCTTATTCAGCTTGCCTTTCCTGCTCTATGGAACCAGTCTGTGACTCTCCTGGTACTCTCCTCTCTCTCCCTCTTTCACTCGCTTTTGCATTGCCTCCACACAAGCACAGGTGCACCCCCCCCCCCTATCAAACACCCAAGCTCTAATCCAACCTGCTGAAGCACCATAGGCTTGTCCCTCAGCACATTCTGTGCTATCTACCCACCCTAGCCCTCACCATGCACAAGCTCTAGAGGCGTGTATTTGTGCATATACCTGTTTGGGTGCAACATCAATCAACTGAGCTGGATGTGGTGTGCACAGTTGAGAAGGTAGTTGTCTAGCTTGGTGTTGCTGTAGTAGACTACGGAGTCGTGCAGACTCTGCAGAGTCATGAGTGCGCTTGTGGCTTTGGTCATCCATGTGTGTTTGGTCATCCAGGAGAGCTTGGGGTGCCGAGCAGTGCGGAGCGCTATGAGGGATGATGCAAAGGATGTATTATATAGTTACAAACTCATATATTGACCCATCAAATATATATTTTTTGTTCTCTGTTTTTTTGTGAACGATGGTAGTGAGATGTCAGTGGATGCGAAAGGCTTAAGAGGATTGGTGAAACGTACTCTTCTTCCCTCCGATTTTCCTTTCGGCCTGATTTCGTTCATTGGACGGCATTCATGAATGTTACATTCTCCGCAAATACTGCTCGCCAGCCAACCACCAGCCTCAAACGAATCAGTCTTCGCCCTGCGGGCGTGAGGAGCGGACTCGACTTAGAAACGCATAACGACACGGTCTCCTGAACCGATATGCCGAGATTAATATTAGTTGAACACTTGGGTCAATAGTGCGTTTTGAACAGCTAGATGACTCGGGTGTTCGTGAACTGGCTTAGGTCGTATGTACGATGAGAAATGGTTCATTTGGATTGACTCGAAAAAGTAGTCGCACCATGATGATGATAACGTCATGACACATAACGACGTCGAGCTGACCAAACCGACATCAAACCAACCAAATCGGCATCGAACCAGCGCATCCGACACCACGAAAACACGAATAACACGGACCCCAAGAAACAGGGAAAGAAAGCAAAAGAATGAAAGAACGAAATACTCATGCAAGCTCAACCCACGGCCTCCCCTTCCTCTCCCCTTCCCCACTCTGAGTCTCCTCCTCGCAAGCAAGATGTCCGGACGCACCAACTTCACCTCTTCCTCATTCCAATCTCCAGAGCGATCCTCATTCCAAAGACCAATGTCCAGCTCCAAAATCGGCATCCTCCGTACCTCGAAAATATCATCTAAATACGTTGTGTCCTACGCACGAAGTATGAATGAATACGCTATGCGGAGGAGGTGCGTTGTGGAGGCAGCTACACCCACAAGTTCATTTCAATTGCAAAGAAAAGGAAAATAAAGAATAGACACGTACCATCCTTCCCATCAACCGCATCCCACTGTCTCCACAACACTTCCTCTCCCTTCCTTCCCTTCCCGGAACACCGAAACATCATCCTCGACACCCCCTACGCTCCGAGTCCTCGCAGTCGCAGTGCCCAGATACAAAACAGGTATTCCAGTCGTTATGGGGCTCATTGACGCGTGGATGGGAGATACCGCAACGTAAATTGTGCGTTCTAGGTCTGAGGAACAAGGGCACGGGGGGAGGCTTTCGGTGGGGTTCGATACAATAGCCGCTGACACGCTGGAGACGGCGTGCACGATTCCTGCGGTGGCGGCAGGACTGTGGTCAAAGGTGAACGTTAAACGTTAAACTTGTAGTTTGTGTTCAGATTTGGATTCATGTCCATGTCGGGGTTGGGATTGGGAATCAAGGTAAGGAGGCATGCCGACATCTTTGAGGTATGTTAGCGTTCGTAGGCTGGGCGGGTGGCTGAACAGAGCACAGGGTACGTCAGTATTTCAATACGAGAGCAAAAACGAGAGCGGATATGTATATTAGACGCAGACATACGTTAACGGTTGAACTCATCAGAGTTTGGTTCCGGGTGAGCTGCTCTTACACTAGATCTAGGATGGCTGGCTTGCGGGCGGCAGACTCGGAGTTCGACCGTTCTTGATGGGACAGGTTGTCATTGGATGCGAGCGTGCTATCGAATCAAAGGTCGTCCGTGCGAGGTTTGTGCATTATCGGAAGAATAGAGACGACACAAAAAGTCTGGAAAGACCAAGTACAGGAGACAATTCAATAAAGGATAGACAAGCATAGCCGTTAAACGTTATGTAAATGTACAAGCGACTGGGGAAGCTAGTGGTGGCGATGACATCGATAATTCTGTGTGCGAATGACGACGGCTGCTGTTCAAGGGCCAGAACAATTTTTACTCTCTTCCTTCCGAGTCCGAAAGAGAACGTGCGTATACTCATCACCTCTGACAAGACGTTCAGAAGGATAGGTATGTCACCATTAGTCGTAGCCTCAGAATTGTTTTCGCAGGCAACGTGCATTAGTTGACCCCGAGCACTGGTACCACTTGCGAAGTGGAAGATCAAGACAGATGACCTTACAGGAGCTACTTTGACCATCCTCGCCGACTCCGACTCACTTATCTCCCTCGCTATCTTTCTATCTGGCTATCTCATCTTTCTACGAGTGACTAGACGCCTCACCGCATGTACACAACTGGCTTGAAATGACAGTGGTGGCACTCAACGCGCTTCGAACTGCTACCTCCTATCACCTTCTCGATCATTTCCATCTCTGTATCTTCAACACACTAGCCAATTCTCGCTTCAGATCTCCCATGTGCTGATCACGCTTCCAATCACGCTTAGCCCATCCTACCATCTCTTGTCTTCTCACCCTCATTGTACTATCACGGCCTGGTGGTGCAGCAGATACTAACACGCCTGAGGAACTTGTGGAGAACTTCTCTATTTCCTGCAGGAGAGCCTTATTCGAATCAAGGTCAGGCCGCTCTTTGTAATTTGTTGTTCCTTTTCCCTTTCATTTCCTGCAGCTGCGACCGATCTATCAATAACACCACTGAACCCTCCTCGGATCCACCATCATATGACTCACTCCACATGATCGATCTGAATGCTTATTCCTGGACAGTTTTCTCTTCATCACAGCTTGATGGTGTAACGCAAATAGGCAACACACTCGCTTGAAATTCTATATATCGTACAGGACATCTCTGTTCGAATTCCGGTCACACATGTACTATACGAATCGTGTCTTTTCTGTTGTATGCATTCAGTTGACTTACCTTCACACTGCGACCTACTTAACCCACCATAATCGTCCTCAACTCCACCCACCCAATCTCGGTAATACTGGTGAAATCTCCTCGGGTCCGTCGTCCGCCCGACATATAACTGACTCCTAGTGATCTTATTTGTCAACACCCGTTCCCCCTCAAGATCTTATTGTGTAACGATGACAATTTGAGTCAACCCTCCTGCGCGAAATTCCACAAGATGAGCCAAGTGTGGAGATCCCTGTTCGAATCAGGGTCAGGGTATCCCATATATCGGACGAATTCTTTTCTATGCATTCAGTAGACTTATCTCCACACCAATACTGACATGGACGTCTAGACACTCAATTATCTTTCCTGCGGCCACTTACGAATCTTGGTTATAAAACCTCCTCGGATCCGACGTCCGCCTATTATATGACCGCTCACTCCGCATGACCCTTTCTCCGTCGTATTTCTGGACACTCTTCCCTCAAATGTGGTGTAAGAGGTGACCAGCACACCCGTTCGAAATATCAGAAAAAGGTGGACATATTCCGCGGGAGATCCCTGTTCAAATCGGGGTCAGGCCATGCCTTTTTTTCTGGTGTGTATTTACAGCGCTTTCCGAAAATAATGACATCACCTGATTTTTTCGAAAAGGTGGATTTCGACGATTTTAGTCTTTTTCGATGACAAAGCTGAAACACTCAGGACCGAAAAGGAAATTACTCCACCTAAGAAGGAAATCCGGACGTCACGAAAAAACTGGCCAGTGCCATTATTTTCGGAAAGCGCTGTAATTGTCCGTGCGTATACGTACTTCGACCCCAAGACCAACACTGGATGCACACTTACAATTGCACTCAATTTCGTTCATTATGACCCAGTATCCCAGCAACCTGTAATCCTCCTCGCCTATAACCCACAGGGCGGCGCGAGGATCCTGAACATGTTTGGTGTCATGTTGGTAGCGGAGAGCATGAGTACATGTATGCCTTGTGGGAGCTATTGTTTTATGAAGATGTATGTTCAGATCTGTTTCTTGCATTCAGATGTCGCCTCAACGAGAAGACACGACGATGTTCCTCTGTGGGAGAAATTGAGATTAATTAGGCGCCGAAACACTGAGCGAACAAGGGAGAGCTTTGGGAGAAAGACGAGAAGGATACCAGCACTCTAAACCAGCCTAATCACCGTCCACATAGACAGTAACAAGAGACAATACATGTTTGTGAATGCAAGAGCGTATGATCATAGATCAGAAACGGGCTGAGCCAGTGGGTCCCGATGCGACCTCGCATTCTGATGATCCGATATCGGTACGCGGCTAAATCTGATAAGACTACGATCCTTCTAAGACTGACCATCTTCGACGCTGGGGTCCAGCTCTTGGAGCAGTACCTATAACCTTCTACGCTACATGGGTGCAAT
Organism: Termitomyces sp. T27; assembly: GCA_017657375.1. Lineage (NCBI taxonomy): Eukaryota > Fungi > Basidiomycota > Agaricomycetes > Agaricales > Lyophyllaceae > Termitomyces > Termitomyces sp. T27. The sequence goes on from JAGGAW010025950.1 coordinate 8,369, forward strand.
TGATCTCCTTGCCTTCCACGTATTTTTTCCGCCAATTTCTGACCGTCCTCTAGACTACGCCAAAAAAACTAGGTAGTACAAGCAAAGATATCTTTCACGTCCTTTCCCTCGGCTGCTACAGGCTAATTCTACCATACAACGTAAGTCTTCATGTTATTTTCGCGCCATTGTGCTGCCTATCCGTCTCCAAGGATGTGTGGATAATCTTTCTTCTACCGTGTCGACTTTACCTGTGGCACGCACAGGCATAAGACCCAACATTAAGTACCAAGGACTAGTACGTAACTCTCTTCCTTGTGATATTGCCGAGCGATTGTCCGTATCCGACTACTGAGTCTCAGTGCAAAGTATCCGCCCACCGATCCCATTCGTCACCTCTACAATCCCAGAACCCCGAAGTAACATCATTTCACCACTCACACGATGATTACGAATGTCCGATCACGCCCTGCGCAACATACGGGTCCTCGAGATACTTCACTTCCTCTTCGGTCAGTTTCATGCGCGATACGGCTATAAATATATGGGTTGACCACGTAGATCAGCACGGGATCCAAAGACGATAACGATAACATGAAGACAGAGGCAAGTAGGATAGAAGCGTATCTCGAAACCGCATAGCTGGAAGGAGCCGGGGGCGCAGACACAAATACCTCCAGAGGAACGAGAGGAAGGAAAAGAAGGAAAAGAAAAACTGACCAATCAACTCCTCCAAATTCTTCAAACTCGTCGTGCCCACAATTGGCGCCGTAACGCCCTCCTTCGAGAGGGACCACATCACCGCGACCTGCGCCATCGATAAGCCTTTCTTGGCTGCGAGGTCTTCGACACTGATGATTTTGTGTGAGCATGAAGGTTAATAAAGAACCGAGAGAGAAAGAGGTGAGGAAAAAGAGAGATGATGTACCGTTTAACGATCTCAGGCGTCCCGGATGCTTCGAGGTAATGATGGAGGAGCCTGTTGCCTGTTCGTTAGCTTAGGGAAGAAGAAGGGAACGAGGGAACGAGGGATGAGACGCACCGATCTGTCTCCCCGCGCTTTGTTTTCTCCTTCATCGGGCGCGTGAGGAGCCCGCGGGCAAGTGGGGACCAGGGAATTGCGCCAACGCCGAATAGCTGTTAGGTATAATTAATAGAATATCCACATATGAGCAAGGGGAAGAAGGAAGGGAAGAGGAAGAGGAAGGAAGGGAACGAGAGCGTACCTTGAGCGTAGGGAACATCTCACGTTCTTCTTCGCGGTAGAGAATGCTGTGATGGTTCTGCATCGAGATGAAGGGTGTGAGATTGTGAGTTATTGCGTAGTCTGTTCGTGAGTCCATCAGATATTCTTTCATTCGGTGAGAATCGAGAGGGAGAGGGTACTCACTTTGCATTTGGTGGACTGGGTAGGAGAGAGTATTAGATGGAGTGGAGGAAGGAAGGAAGGACGCACACTGGTAAGCGTGGCATGAGCTCATGCCGATGTAGCGCACGTAGCCGGCTTTAACGACGTCGTGGAGGGCTTGCATCTGTTTTTGTTTTTTTCGCTCGTCAAGAAAAGCGAAAGTGTGAAGGAGGGAGAGACTTACGGTTTCTTCGATGGGCGTTTCGTAGTCGAATCGATGGCCTAGGGCATGATGTGTCAGTATATCCGTGTAAAATGAGTTCTCAAGGTGTGAAGGCCGGAAAAGGATTGGACGTACATTGTAAAACGTCAATATAGTCAACCCCGAGACGCACGAGACTTGCTTTAACCGAATCAAAAATGTGCTACAGACGTTCGCATTGAGGCGATGACATTCGACAAAAAGCAAGGAAGAAAGCAGAACGGACCTTGCGGCTCAGCCCATACTGGTTGACGTACCCAACATCATCAGGCTTCTCACCAGTGGCAGCGGGGTTGGTGTTGTATTCATGCCCGACGATAGAGCATACCTGTCAGCCGATCAAGGTCAAGCTTCCAATCAAAATCGTGTTGCACGATGGGGAACGGACCTTGGTAAGGATGACGATCTCTTCGCGTGGGAGCTCAAGATGTTTGATTGCTTTTCCGAGGATGATTTCGGAGAGACCATTTGAGTATGACTGTGTGAATTTCAATGATGTGTGTGTTCATGCATGTGTCTCATGATGCGTACGTTGGCGGTGTCAAACGTCTGGATTCCCGCGTCGTATCTGAATTAGCGTAAAAGCGGTTAGGTTTGTTATATTCAGGAACAGCTGGATGCAATGCGCACGCAAATTTGATATGTTTGATCGCCTCTTCCTCACCAAGCACCCATTCCCGCCACTTCGAGTCGCCATACTGCATCGTACCGAGGATGATCCTGGATACTTTGAGACCCGAGCTTCCTAGACGGACTGCAGGCTAAATCAGTATCTCGTGCCTTCAAAGGCACCGTCAACGAGAGCGATAATGCGCACCGTAAGGGACCTTGGACCTGGGTTTTTCAGCCATGGATGTGATTCACGGTGCGGGTAGGAATTTTTCAGACAAAGGAAGTATAGGACGGTGGGCGCTTGGTAAGGTTAAGAATCGACACCATGCATGGTAACGACTAAGAAAGAAGCTCGTGGATAAGCAGGCTGAAGATATTGATAAGATCTGATTTTGATAAGGGCAACTGATTGGAAGACATGCTTCGAATCGTAGGGAGAAGCAGTATATTATTACACCGGCACAGTACTCCCATCCAGGATCTAGTACCAGTTTACTACGGTGTACTATAGGTAAATATTAAAAGTAGTGTCGTATCAGGCGTTCTCCACGGTGATTTTCTCTTCACACCCTCGGCCCGCACCTCCGGTCCCAACGGACTCAAACCAATTCAGTTGCCCCTTCCCAGCACCCGTTCGACATTCTAAAAGAAAACGATGCTTACTGTCCTTATGTTGTGCGTTCTACAATAGTTTTCATAGTACTTGTCCACCTGACTCATCGCCCTCCGGTGCTTCGGCATCTGCGTCAACTTCAAGTTACCAAATGACCCTAACCTTGTCCGATGGTGCGTCCCCCACAAGAGGTGAGTTAGTGTTTAAGACTTATACAAATTGATATCGAAGAGGATGTTATCTAGACGTGGCTCCCAGTACTTCGAGGGAATCCTAGGGCAAGCAGATCATTGAGCTTGGAGAGAAGACAGCTACGGGTGGCATAATGACGAACATACGTAAGTAAGAGGAGTATCCATAGTATTTTCCGAACGATAAGCACTTGCAGCGACAACAACTCGTACTATTAGCCTCACATTCGAGGTCCGATCTAGCCCAGAAAGGAGAGACCGTGTCCACTCGGATGACATATTTTCAGAACGATGATGAAGACAACAGCCCTTTGGGGTTCCGGGACGAGGGATCGCGCCGTCAGCCAGGAGAGAAAAAATATCTGATAGTGGCAAATGTGCACAGCCTTCGGGTGATGGGAACGAATGATGCGTACATCGGGGTCTGGTCTCATTCGAATGGAATCGATTCAAGTTCAGATTGAATACCTTTGCAGCCAATTATAAAGGAATGTACCTCTAATCCTCATCAGGTTCCGCAGCACCCAACAGCCTCCAAGAGTAATGACAAAACAATTCTTCCTCGTACTTCTTGCTTCTCCGGCTTTTTGGCCTGCCCTTGACTCTATCCTACCATCGCGTTTTCTTGGCCTGGCCACCACTCTTACGTTCATCTCGTCCCTTATCTATGCCATCGTCGATATTTTGCGACCTAGACGGGCAACACTACGCGTCGAAAACTCTCTGCGCAACGTCACGGAGATGTTTCATGATATCGAACACACCTGTGATGCGCTTGACGTGGACCCAATCAGGACATTGCTCGCTGAGTGAGTCTAACCAATTTCCGTCGGTCTCGACAACTATTATTGGCTCAACGTATGCTCTCAGTTTACGATTTCGTATACTCATCTTCCGGAAAGAAACGATCATGGCATCGTCTGCATGGAAAGAACTTCGTCTATTCTTCGCGGGACATAGCTTCTCCGTTATGAGTTACCTGAATGAGATTGGAACGCTTCATGACAGAATTGAGGTATGGAGCAAACTCACCTTCATGTCTATGTGTAGCTAAATGATGTTAGGTCGCGAAGATACTCGTGGAAGTACGACGGATTGAAGATCAGGCGAGATACGGCACTACTAGTGGGCAATTGGGAGCCATACACTGAAAGAGAAGTCTGATAAGTTAGTACCGAAGTTTTTCACCATACTCCTCCATGAGAAGTACAGTGAACATGACCGGTAGATGTCACTCTGCCCTAATAAATACATAACCATGTTCAAATCCCCTTTATGTCAACGTGTTGCAATTCCGAGTCTATCACGAGTACCATAAGAAAACAGGCAGAGATAACTAGAAGACAAGAAGAGCTAGTATGGATCAGCTTTGTAGTAGTTTCACTTGATTCTAAATGACTTGGTGAAGAATAATACGTGGTCAAAGCCGACAAGAATAGAGCTTCACACATACAAAACGGAAAAGATCTTATGACTCAATATCAATCTTGAACCACTTGTTTCAACATTGCGAATCACTGAAAGATTGGGTTCGAGTCTTAGAAATTAATATTCATGTCTTCCTTGGTCAAACTCGTCTCGAGCACCTACAAAAACTCATGAGCTCGAAAAAATGAAAACAAACAAGTGACGAACGCACCTTGAAAATCGCATACGCCGGATCAACACCCTTCGTCCTGAGCATACATCCACCGTCGCCGCGAACACAAACTTTCCTCAACACAGAACTCAAGTTTCTCCGCGACATCCTGTCTCGTAAGGACCAACGCAGCCTGGATTTCTCGCACGCGCGACGACTCATACGTTCTCGAGCAGTATCTAATAACGGTATTCAAGTTCGTGGTCTCCGTCATACCAGAACGAGCGGCGCCATACGCTCTGCGTTGACGACAGCTTTGGGGCTTGAGCTCATGCATGAGGCATTCTTCGGTAATGCAGTGAAAGATGGAGAGCGGGAAGGGATACAGGGACTCTTGTAGCCAATTTTCATGGTGGTTTGGCGAGAATATTAGTACTGATGCTGCGCACGATATCTGAGAGGGGATATCTACCAAAATTTATGTCGAACTTGCATGCCTAGACCTAGAACGGAATGTTAACGACACGATTGTCATTACTCAAAATTGTGGGCTCGATCCCGTTTTCTCAGGAGGTGATTCTTGGCATTTGAACATAACTTCTACTGAGAAATCTATAGCAAGTCAGGTAAAGCAATGAAAGTAAGCGCTGACCGACGATACGGAGACATTGGTATGAGTGTAAATGTTCAGCTGCCAGTGATGGAGACAAAATGGATCTCAATAGTTGGTTGGATTGTACTTGGGTGAACTCTCTAATCGCGCAACTGGCTGAAGGCTCACGCGTCATATGGCAAACAATCCGAGCCGATACCGGGAGCAGCGTATTAGGCCTTCTCCACGGCTCGGGTAGACTGCGCCACTCAGGTACCCCTCCACGTGACTTCTGGCCTCACGTCGCTTTATTGGACTCGTCAAAACAAAGTTTGTACCCGACCAAAATTAGGAATGGGAACATTATTGGTTCCCTTCTCAAAATTCCGAAGATTGTGACAAGTATCATTCCTCCTCTCAGACCCAGCTACAAGCGATCACTGCTCCAGTGCTAGTGGATAAATTGTCGAGCTGTATTGTTTCACTTCTTTTCTTCCTGATATGCATTAATATTGCGTCAGTTTTTCTATGAGTAAGTCTACTACATGATCACTTGGTCAGGCTCAATACACGTCTCATCTCACTTTCTCTCATCCTGTAATGCAGTCCACACTCCTTCCTGGACATCACCCGCTCTCTATCTCCCCTAATGTTGAACGTCGGATTATTTTCACCTGTTCACTAGCAATTTTCGTTCCTATGACCACAAGTGCTTCTTACACCATGCAAATGGGACTTTGAACCCATTGGAAAGGAAAGGATGTCAACATGCAGACTACCCTCACCATCCATGTCAACCTGCAAAATGCTCTGATTTCAACCAACATGGACCATAGGACTTGCACACTGGTACTTGGTAACGACCTCCACCTTGA
>JAGGAW010025951.1:0-14316 GCA_017657375.1 Termitomyces sp. T27
GTATTAGTAATACCTCAGTTCGTTCACCTGGACGTGCGCGATACTGAGGTATGTTGCATACATTTATTTTACTTGTTTTTACTTATGTCAATCCTGCCTAGTACAACTTGTTTTGTCTAGGTAATAATAATTAGTTTGTTCACCTGGACATGCGCGATACTGAGTACAACTTGTTTTGTCTAGCCTGCGTTACAAAACGCATCCCATCTGCACGTCGATCTTTGAAAGGTTATGGGCCCCGTTGCCTAATACCAATCAAGATTAGACGAACTCCACAGAGTACACACTCTCCACTCGGTTTCCAACTGCGCAGACTAGCTTCTGTCAAACTTCCCGAGATCACCCGGATCACACCTGGACCCACTGTGGACCTACACGCCACACCGCGCCATGTCGAACTCGGAATCCACTTCGTGTCCTGTCCTCACAGGCCCTGACAACTTCCAGATCTGGAAAATCAGAATCACCGCAAAGCTGCGACAAGAAAAGGTCTGGGATGTCATCACAACCTCACCACCTACACCTCCTGAGACACCCTCCAATGCACCAGTTATCTACCCGAGCACATCGACCCAGCATCACACTGACAACTGGTCAATATGTGACTCAAAGGCCGCCGGGATCATCATTGCATACGTCTCCGACAGGCTCGCAATTGAGGTTGATGGCTTGGAGCATGCCAAGGAAATGTTCGAGAAGCTGGTAAAAATCCACGAGGACACAAATGTCGGCGTCAGTGCCTTTTACACCTTCATTTCCATGCTCAACCGAAAATGGGATGGCTCCCCCTCGACCCTCAGTGACCACATCGCAATGATCTCCGCCACTGATGCAAAACTCACTGCCATGAAGAAACAGATTGACCGCGAGTTTCTTGCATATATCCTGCTTCATACTCTTCCAGAAGACAACACATGGGAATCCTTCCGTGCCACCATCCTAAATTCCCTTACCCTGGGGAAATCACTGTCCTTCTCCGACATTGCTGACCACCTCACCTTCACGGCCATTGCTCAGCAGGGCACATCATCTGATGCTGCACTCAAGGCAAACACAAATTCCAAACAGAAGCCTAAAGCAAAATCAGAGAAGTGGTGTGACCATCACAACTCATCCACTCACAACATGAGCGAGTGTCGATCACTGAAGGAGCAAAAGGATGGGAAGAAAAAGGGAAAGAAAAAGGCAAAAGCGAAGGCAAATCGTGCCAGGCATGACTCGAGTTCCGATAGTGGAGACTCAGATGGCACGGAGAGCGATGAAGGTGAAGGAACAGCTGGGTATTCATATACAAAGTCTGCTCGCAATTCTAAGGCGCTAATGTCACGAATTTTGGCTTACATTGGGAGTGCATCAAGAGACCTCACCTGCTCGAGCACAATAGCTGATTCAGGTGCCTCGGCACACATGACCCCGCATTGTGAATGGTTTAAATGTGGGACCTTTAAGGAATTGAGTCCACCATGCAAAATCCACTTTGGTGATGACTCCTATGTCGAGGCCACAGGGATTGGCACTGTTGCCCTTGAATGCAAAGTAAATGGGTCAATGAAAACCACAGAGCTTGAAAACACCCTCTACGTACCATCATTCCAGCTCACCCTGGTGTCAATACGTCACCTTGACAAAGCAGGCTACTACACCGTCTTCAAAAATGGAGCTTGCAAAGTTAAAACTGCAAAGGGGTGTAATGTGGTTCTTACTGGATCGCACAAAGGGGACCTGTACCATCTAAACACAACACCAACGCTACATGCCCTCACTTCCATTGACATCAATGTACTCCATCGTCACCTTGCACACATGTCACCCAACAGGTTAATACAAATGGTAAATGAAGGGTACATCGAGGGCATCGACAAAATGACTGGAAAGGCAAAATTCTGTGAACCCTGTGTTCTGGCAAAGTCAAAGAAACTTCCCTTCAAGCACAGAGGACAAAAAGCAACCCACCCTTTCCAAATTATACATTCAGATGTTGGTGGACCTATAAAACCAACAGACCATCATGGAAACAAATATTGGATATCTTGCATCGATGGGTACAGGCGTTTCCCTTGGGTGTACTTCATGTGGAAAAAGAGTGAGGCATTGTCAGAATTTTGCGAATTTAAAAACGACATTCGGACACACCTCGGGGCCGAAATTAGAGAGCTTCATCTCTCCAAAACCTTCATTGACTTCTTTCAGTCAGACAACAGAGGGGAGTACATAGGAAAGTTGTTCCAAGATGAACTTGGCAAAATGGGCATGGTACACCTCACAACAGCACCAGACACTCCTGAAGAAAATGGATTAGCTGAACGCATGAATCAGACACTTGTGAACACTGCAACAGCCATGCTGATCGAGTCTGGGCTACCCAAATCATTTTGGTCGGATGCCATGCTTACTGCCACCACAATTATTGGAAGGACTCCAGCAGCAGGATTGAAAGGGAAGGTGCCTTACACAGTAATTTTCAACTGTAAGGTCAACATATCATGGTTCTGCCCATTTGGCTCCATGGCATATGCACTAATACCAAGGGACCAACGAACAGGAAAGTTTGCAGACAAAGCTCGAAAAGCCATCCTCATCAGTTACACAACTGGCAAAAAGGCCTACAAACTCCTGGATGTAAGGACAAAAAAGGAATTTAGTAGCCGCCACGTTTGATTCGATGAAAACCATGACTTACCACCAGAAATTGTCGATCTTGAGGAAATGGGCACCACTGGGTCCAAACGCAAGTGGGAACCAAACTTGTTATGACCAGCACTCAACAAAGTGCATGTCAAATGCAATGAAAGCTATGATTCCGATGATGAATCAGTGCACAACAAGGACACAAGGCCAGTGGGAGTGAACATACCAAAGCCACCAGATATAAAAGACAAACTTTCAAGCCTGAACCCATCACCATCTACATCATCTCTTCCACCCTTGCAATCACCACCATTGCCAGCACCAAAAACCTCTTCATCTGAAGATCCTGAGCTTGGGGATACCAAACAAACTACACCAGAAGTCGCAGCTGGGAAACAAAAACACACCACCGAAAAGTCCCTTGAAAACATGGGTTCAGTGGGAGCTAACCCAAAACCATTGGAAGAATGACCTACACATACCCAAAAACCTGTTACTCGAGATGCTGACTACTGCCATGCTGTAAAGTTGCAGGAACAGCGAAAAGAGAATACCAGGGCTGAAAAACGTGCACGTATGGCCAAGAACACTGATGATCCACTGCCAAAAGAAACTCACCAAACACTGCTCGACATCCAAGCAAGGGCCGATGATCCTGAACTCAGTGACCTGACCGATCCACCAGAGTCAGAAGACGATGAAGAAGTGTACTTCGCTGGAATATTGCAAAGTGGGCCATCTGATCGCACACTACCCTGAAACGCGAAAGAGGCCTTTGAAGGTCCAGATGGTGAGCGTTGGAGGCCAGCACTCCAGGAAGAATTACAAAGCCTAATTGACAACGATGTTTTTGAGGTTATACCAACTCAAAAAGGAATTAAGCCAATTACCTCCAAATTGGTGTACCACATCAAATACGACTCAAACAGGAACGTCGAACGTTATGAAATTCAAATAGTTGCTCGCAGGTTCACACAGGTAGAGGGCATAGAATACAAGGAAGTCTGGGCCCCCGTGGCAAATCTCGAATCCATTCATGTCATCCTTGCACTGGCCACCAAGTACAATCTTGAGCTGGATCAGATGGATGTGGCGACAGCATACCTGAACAGGGAACTGGAGGAGGAACTATACATGTTCCCACCTGAGGGGGTTGCAATTCCTGACGGTTATTGCTGGCGGCTTAAGAGATCGCTGTATGGACTTAAACAAGCTGGTCGAACGTGGAATCTCATGCTTGATAAGAAGCTTCGGGGACTCGGCTTCTCGCGCCTAAATGCCAAAACTTGCCTTTACGTCTACAAGGAAGGCGACAAAATATGTTTCTTGGTGGTTTATGTGGACGATTTCATCCTAGCCGCAAGCTCACGTCAACTTATGGATAAGATTAAGTCCAGACTTTCGAGCACTTTCAAAATGCATGATTTGGGACCCGCAACATACATCTTGGGGATTCAAATTAAATGAAATCGAAAGGCATGCACCATATCCCTATGTCAACAGCAGTACATCAAAACTGTCGTCGAGCATTGCGGTATGAAGGATTCGAAGCCAATGTGGATTCCGACGGCCATCAGTATGAAACTCACTGCCGATGACCCTGACAACAGCGCCACTATCACCGAAATGGAAATTGGGGGCAAACGAGTCTCTTACTCCAGCATAGTAGGGTCCCTCATGTATGCCATGATGGGAACCAGACCCGACATTGCGTATGCGGTTGGAGTACTCGGTCGTTTCAGTGCAAACCCAAAACATCACCATTGGACAGCTGCGAAACGTGTTCTGCGGTACCTCAACACAACCAGCGACATGGAGTTGAGATTTGACGGAAACGACGTGGGCATAGACATGTCTTTCCATGGCTACTCGGACGCGGACTGGTCAGGCGACTCAGATACATCTCGATTGACCTCCGGTTATGTCTTTATTTCGGCTCGTGGGGCTATCGGCTGGGCTAGCAAGAGGCAGACTATGGTTGCACTGTAATCAACTGAATCGGAGTACATAGGCTTGTGTCATGCTGGGCAACACTTGGCTTGGCTTCGAAACTTCTTTGAGGATATCGGGCATGCTCAAAGAGATCCGTCGACCTTGCTGTGTGACAACCAGGCCGCTATCATCCTGACAAAGGAACCACAGTATCGTTCTCGAACGAAGCACATACAGCGAAAATATCACTATTTACGAGACGATCTTGTTGCAAAAGGGGAAGCCATTGTGCGCTTCGTCCCCACAGAAGATATGGTGGCCGACATCTTTACAAAGGCTCTCCCGCACGACAAACATTGGAAGTTCACGAAGGCAATGGGACTCCGCCTCCACCCGAGTGGGAGTGTCAGAGAGTAAACGCGCCAGCTACGCGTACTCGGATAGTAGTATCACGTGTGTTCACCTCCGTCCTCATTAGAATATGTTTTCCGTATTAGTAATACCTCAGTTCGTTCACCTGGACGTGCGCGATACTGAGGTATGTTGCATACATTTATTTTACTTGTTTTTACTTATGTCAATCCTGCCTAGTACAACTTGTTTTGTCTAGCCTGCGTTACAAAACGCATCCCATCCGCACGTCGATCTTTGAAAGACGCAGCCAGAGCGAGCCAGTTGTCCCTCTGTTACCTCACCTTAAGAAGTTCACATTCGCGGCTCAAATAGAGAATGCTCAAGAGAATGAACATATTAACAAAACTGTTCGTGCTTTTGGCGACCTTGTTTCCTCCTGGATAAGTGATCCATCACAACGCCGTCATCTTTCAAAAGTATCACTTTGTATATGTGACTTGCACCGGGATGGAGATCTCCGTCGCACGTTCACGCCAGATTTCAAAGCTCTTCTTGAAGAAGCATTATTACATCAGATTGACGACAATCCGGGGGTCCAAGTCTCTGTTGAATTGATAACGTACAACGCTCTGAGCCACCTATTTGATGTCCTGGATCCCGTTGAAAAAATATATAGTGAGCCGCACTTCTAGTGTCATTTGTTCTACACTTGCTCTTCAAATCTAATTTCTGGGTTATCGTCATTTGATACGGCAACGAAGTTCTGAAGGGACCTGAAGTGTTGCTCCAAGATCAAGTGACTTGCCTACAGTCTCTAGCGGATCAATGAGTCCTCTGCAACATGGTAGGCTGTAAGTGGCATAATGCCCAGACAGCCAACTCGTTAAGCAACGACGCCAATGTTAACTTTGATGGATGCTAGCCTAGCATTCCTTCCCGATGTTTTGGGACAAGCGACAGGAGGCAACATTTGAAGAAGGTATGGCGTCGAGGAATGCTTTAGCGCAGAGGTACGTGGTTCTTTCACCAGAATTATTGCCGACATGGACAAATGCGCCGATTGATCTACACAGCTGATGTACCCGCCTTGATGATTGATCCGCTGTGCCATACTTACAGATGATCAGATCTTCTCGATATTATAATCCCAGCCGAAACGCTCGTACTACTCTTTTTTTTTTCTTCATCGCAGACCCAAACCTAGCATGCGGCACCGTGCACACTATGTCAGGAGGTTTCGCTATTCAGTATTAACATCGCGAAATATCAGTAGATCAGAGCAAATTCGAAACCAAGAACAGTGGATCAGTAGGTCACTGTCGTCTTTCCAACTGTTCTTCTCTTCTCATCCTCACCCTTACTCGCTGCTGCAGTTGACGGTAAGCATGTCTCTTTTCGACTTTTCTGCGTCGACTGAGATACAACTAGGAAAAGTCCTTTCAGATCGGATTTTACGCGGTGTTCTTGAAGAAAGGGCACAGATGGTCCAGACGAGAAGAGCTCAAAACGTAAGCCAGCCCTGCCGGCTAGCTTGAAAGGCTTATTCATATTCTTGTGCTAGGATGACACTGTTAGCGACTTTGCCTCCATTGAAGATGGGAATGACCTATTACATTATAATATTCGGCCCTCCCAAAGTCAAAACGTCGCACTCAATGAGATTCTCCGACAGAAGAATTTAGAACTCGAAGACATGGAAACCAATGCTCTTTGTCTTCAAGAGGAGATAAACACGCTATTACGCAGATTTCAGAAGACAATTCAATCACGCAAACGCAAGACAGATGATGTGAACTTCTACAAATACATGCTCTCGCCTATCCGCCTTCTTCCACCCGAAGTCTTGATCATCATTTTTCAGTATGCCGTCGAGACCTGTGCCCCCGTATCTCAGGCGTGGTCACCGTTGGGACTGTCGCACGTCTGCCGCGCATGGAGGAACGCAATTGTAGGATGTTCCAAATTTTGGACCGAGCTGGAGCTAAACCCATATAACTTCTCTCGTGGACCACGCTACCCTCCTTCGCTTGACCTATTCAGCACCCTCATTCCTACCTGGCTCGGACGTGGAAAGCGCTTCCGCAGGCTAGCTCTGAACATTTTTTTCGAAGATCAGGCACGAGCCATTCATCCGCACGATTTCCTGCTGGGTGTCGGCTCGGTTGCCTCGCGTCTCACCGAATTGCTCCTCTTATTTCGCTGGAAGGAACATGGCACGGTCGTCTCACCTCTACTTACCCTAAACAGTTGCGTCTTCCCAGCATTGGAGAAACTTACTCTCATCGAAGATTACAATCCGAATGAAGAAGTCGTCCGGAATCCTCTTCCCATATCGGTGTTCCGTTCATCTCCAAGTCTTCGCATACTCACTCTTGCTGTATGCCCACTTCGATTGTTTGGGGCAACTCACCTCCTTCCGCTTCCATGGGCTCAACTCACATGCTTAGAACTCGTCAGACCCATTTCATTGCAGTCCCTGGCTATCGTTGTCTTCTATTATTGTCCGCAGATACACACTCTTGTAATTCCGGAACTTGACGCACAAGATGCCGATCCAGTGGATTTCTTCCTGCCCTCTGACCGCGTCCCTTTGCCTAATCTTACGACTCTAAAGCTGAACTTACGCGGCAATGAGAATCCTATTAACGAGGCTGGGGCATTGGATGTGTTCGCGAAGCTCCATCTTCCGAGAGTACAAACGATCGAACTGTCTGCAGGGCCCCATATGAACCATGTCCTCTTCCCTCTGTTCATAGCTCTGCAATGTATTCACGACAGTTCTTCTTGTATTCGCCGGCTTCTTTTGGCACATATTGGCACCAACACCTTGGAGCTGTCCTCGGTTTTCGTTGCATGCCCAAATCTGGAAGAACTTGTCCTATACCTTCCTTATTTCCCCCCACAAGAAGTCTTAGACTGTCTTCGGATGCCATCGGACGCTACGCAGTATTCAAAGCCATTACACTCCAGGCTTATCTCGTTCACATTCGCATTCCAAATGCAAGACGTGAATGACACCGACGTCTTCGTCAGAGCATTCCTCGATCTATGTAAATCGTGGGCGAGGGATCCACTCCGTGAGCAGCCGCTGGAAACGCTAACACTCATTGGGTGCAATTTCAACACGTCCACAGCCGAGCGCAGGATAGTGCCCCAGATCTACAGGGACATTCGGCGCCGACTTGACTCACTATGTCTTTTCCACGGTTCTTTTACTACACAACATGTCCAATACCCTATCCTTTTGCCGCGTTTTCTAGGCCTTGACCGCCCTTTTTACGAGGGGGCCTTTTGCCGCTAGTGATTACTTTGTGTATCTATGCACATTTCTTTTGCTCAATGTTCCTTCCCATTGCTCCCCATTAGTACATGCGTGTTTGCAAGCCTAAGAAATATGTAGGCTTACCTACATCTTACATTCACATCTACACTGTGATTGTACATATATGATATAGTTTACGTCCCATATCATGTATATTCATTGCTACGAAGAAATGAAATTCTCAATTTAAACATGCCGCAGAATTTTCAGAAAATCTGGGTACTGCCTTTTCCTCTACAGTCGCGAGTTCACCTGACCCGTTTTGACAGCCAATTATACTGTCTCAGCTGCGATAGACGCAGTTCCCTTCTGCGCGACGCTGGACCATACTGTTCAAAGTATACGAGTATTGTAACCGAGAACACGAGGTCTACCAGTCGCCTTTGCGCTTGCTAAGGGCATTGATAACCGCAAGCCTCGTGTCCGGATTCCGCCCAATCATGAACACTCCAATCGGAAATGGAAGTAGAACCAGATACACCACTGTGACGACGATGCCGACCAAAAGCGAATGTTCTGCCCATGCAAAGACCAAAAGGCCGGCAGACATACACAGATAGCCAACGATCAGAAGATCCATAGGAATGAAGAGGGTGTGCGCATAGAAGATGTGGACAAGCCCCGGAGTGGTAAGTGGGCGTTCATCCCGTTTGGACAAGGACTCAGGCTTGCCACTATCCGAGCTTGATCGCGCAGAACCCTGCTCGACGTCGCGAAGGTGACTTGAAGTGTGAAAAGGTCGTAATCGTAGTCTTTCATAGGTTTCAAATGCAAGTTCAAAGTGATACCGTTCGGGCCCGGTAAGACATTGGAGCCATCGTGCGGTGAGGAAAGCAAGAAGGGCGGACGTAATGCAGAATACGAAGCCGGCGAGAAACAGGGAGTTGATCACACTTAGGGGGGTAGTCTCCGCATCACGACCAATACCGATTGTTGATGCCATTATTTGGGCTTGAACGGCTGCCGTGAAAGTCGCCTGTAATGGTGAAATGAGTACTCTATCTATTCAGCGTTGAATTCAAGTGGGTACTAACGGCCAAAGCCATCAATTCGAAACCTTTTAAAACGTTCACGTAATGACTTGGTTTTCCTACATGTTGACCATTTTGAGGAGAACTTGGAAATTGTAAACCAAGAACAATACCTGCTACTGTGTGTGCATCAGGACTCTGGGGTACGATGGTATGTGAGTCCATACTACTGCGGGATTGGGTGGGAAGTATCGTGGAAACACTTCACAGGCACGCTCTACTTCGATAATCCTCGGGGCCAGAATTTTGGGCATGGCAGAACACGTTTTCTGAGTTTACATCATGCTGGAGGTCTTCTCGAAGTCGCGGAGAGTGCCGTGTGGCACTGTAGATTCGGAACAACCCGCTTCGGATCACACGGCAAGCATGCGGATTAGATTTGTTCCTGTTTCGAACAAGTTTCGAAAACGATACAGTAGGCAGGTTCGGATTTCAACTATTTGTTCCAATGCTGATCTGTCCGAGCAAACATTGCTGTTTTTAGTATGGCTTGGGCTTCTTTCCTTCCCCTCCGCTCCAGCCGAAGTTGCCGATGTTTCCCAAAGGCTTCCTGCAGCTAATTATGGCTATGTTTGCTCGAACAGATCAACGTTGGGCCAAATATTGAAAATTTTGGCCCTGCCTATCGATTTTGAAACGGCTGTCACGCTCCGCAGCCTCCCGAATACTGGCTCGACTGCCGAACTTACGTTTGCGGCCCACGTGAAATGCAACTCCGGATCATTGTGAAGAGTCGTCGTTTTTCGTTTCAACGAAGTACTCAACGACGCCACGCTTGAATTTCTGCTTGTCGTGTCACAGAATCCTCTTGGTAATTATATACGCGAGAACTATGGTTCCACTACTCTAACGTTCGTGCTATGCGGGAGCCTCCTAAAGGTCTATGTAAAGACACGAAAGCGCTGCGGCCAAGACAACGACTTTGACCGTCCGCGTCAGCCACGAGAATACACCACGATCGAAACTCTCAAACCTTATATAAACTCACCGACGTCATTTCGTTTGCTAATCTCGGTGACGGACACCACAACAGCTATATAAAGGGTCAGTTTGGCACATTCGCTTTTACTGTTTCCCCCATCTACCCGCCCTCGTAGATCTTCGACATGCGTACTTCTATCGCGATTCTCTCTATCTTTGGTCTTTGTCTCCACGCCCAGGCTCAAAATCCCTCTGATCTCATCAATTCGCTCAATGGCGCCGGGCTGACATCTTTGGCAGAGGCTCTTCAGTTCGCAAATGGGACGCAGGAGGGACAGAGCCTCATCAGCCAACTTTTGAATGGGAATCATACCCTTTTCGCGCCAGATAACCGAGCGTGTAAGTCTTTATCTCGTCACTTTTTCGTCTTTCATTCGGCGAGTTTTGCTTGGCGTCGTGTACCATTACATGCGCGATTCCTCTCGTATAAGGCTCCTATCAGCTTCGAGACTAACGCTTTTCCAGTCGATGATCCCAGTGTCGTTCAATCACTATCCAATGATCCAGTAGGACTTGCAAACGTCCTCGCCTACCATGTTCTTCCCGGAAATTTCGCAAACAGCTCAATGAACTCCTCGACCCTTCATAGTGGTGTTCTTCCGAACGTAACTCTTGGCCACACTCTCCTCACGAATTCGTCGCTGGTCCAGCTCGAAGGCAACAAATCCCAGGTCCTCGCATGGTCACGCAACGACTCTGACGGCCAGATCTACTTCCTGAACCAGAAGTGCGTCTTCCTCTTGACATCGCTTTTTGACGATCCGCTCATTTTCCCCTCACCAGTCCGCAGGTCAATGTCATCAACACCACCATTATCGGTAACAACCTTCTGGTCGCTACCGTCGACGGTGTGCTTCAAATACCCGCCAACATTACCACTGTTCTTGATCAGAACAATTTGACATCGCTTCTCGGTCTCCTGAACATGGTCAACGTCCCCGGCTTTTACTCAAACGGGTCTAACGCCACGGTTGATGGGGTCCTCGATGCCAACACGACACGCGGGTATACCTTCTTCGCTCCTATCGACCAGGCCCTTCAGAACGCCGATTCCTCCCTGGCGAGCTTGGCTAATAACCAGACAGCTCTTGCCAGTCTTCTCCAGAACCACGTACGTTTCGAACATTCTTATTTCGTTCACGAGCCTCACTGTCACACGTTTGTAGTACATTAACGGCACTTCTTACTATTCACCGCAGCTGTACAGCGTGGCTTCGAACGGAAGCAGCTCGAACTTGAGCTCGTCCGATTTCATTTCTGCCGCTGGCGTGCCTTTCAGCTTCAATACCAACTCGTCGGGCACCTTCGTCACGAGCGGGAACGGAGCGAGCGCTAAGATCGTCAAGTCGGATGTTCTTACGGAGAATGGTGTGATCCACGTTATCGACAACGTCCTCGTCAACACGGACAGCGATCCTGCCCGGGCATCGTCTGCGTGAGTATTCTGATTTCCTTGTCAACCTCCTATCTCGTTCCTCAACTTTCCCCTCATTTTAGATACGCGTCAGCCACTTCTGTCGCTGCACAGTCTTCGACGCAGACTGGCCCAATTGGCGCTCTACCGACTTCGAGTGCGACTGGTACGTCTAATTCCAACAACAACTCAAACGATGCAGTCAGCATTCGTGTTGGGTTCACATGGTTGTCGATGCTTGCGGGCGCGTTTGGATGGACGGTGATTATACTCGTGGGCGCTTGAGCATGATCTGGAAGATAAGAATTCTTCAGGGACCTTGATTTACCGACCTCCTATTTCACAGACTATATGTAGATTGCGTAATTAGGTATTGTAGTGCTCATGCACAACTAATACGAGGATATAATAAAATTGATATATGCTACATGATGACATTACGATACGTCTTTATATGGAGGAGTTACGCTATTTCATGCGCCTCGAAGAAATACGTCACATGGAACACGCGCATTCATGAAACGAAATTTAGAGCCAATGGTGGAGAGATTCCGGTGTTCCATAGTAATACGCATACTTGCATCCGGTATGGCAATGTCCATTGCTTCATTATATCTGTTGTATCGGCTAGTAGTTCATTATTTTGTATTATTTTGTTGTGATACTATCCCGAATTCAGTGACGGGCGAGCCAAAGTATTCTTTGGTTTGGTGCACAATGTGGAGTAAAATTTCTATTCCACGAGGGGTTACCAGTTAATCGTGACAATTCTTACTGTACGCACATGGGAGTGAAGTTGGCGGATAAGAACTTGTAATGGACGTAGACGTCCTGCTGTGAACGGGTAGACGAACAGATAATATCTATGCTTTCTCTGCTACAACTTCGGCCCAGCTATATATTATATACGAACCATGCTGAGCGGTCACCAAGACCCGGCATCTCGTCCTCGTAAGAAGTCAACTTACCCAAAGGCAGCAGCATAAGGTGGTACGCTGAAAAGCTGAGCGTGGACTGTAGTATACCCGAGGCCCGCGATTACAGTGGGGGTAAAACTATAGGGTGATGTTAGGTCATCAGCTGAAGAAAGAGTTTAAAAATATATTATGCGAGTCTACAAACAAAAACGTCTGAGATCAAAATCTGAGGGTCAGGGGAAGGAATTACGAGGATGTTTACATCGAGTTTGTTTATGCGACCATTCCTCACAGCCGCGGGACACTCTTTGTATCTGTTTGTTGAATTGTTCATGAATTCTCATTGGCTGGAATGGTCTTGAAAAAATGTTTAACTACTACTATGGTCTTAAAATGTGTCCTGAGAAAGTTTTGCCTGTGCTCAACATCATGGCACACTGGCTAAACCGGCTAAAACCTTTTTTTGAATGATCAATAACTTGTGTGAAGGTAAAATGAACATCCATTTTACTCAACATATTGTACTTTTCCTCATTCTCCACTTCCTGAAAGGAACACCAGATTTCCTTGTGCTGTATGATTATGCTGTGTACTCAGTCCATGTGAGGTTGCTCCCTCTTGATAGATCTCCATTTGTTGTTGCTTCAACAATTCCACCTAGCTCTATATTCTCTGTATATTCAAGGACATCTAACATGTGAACCTTACTTTAGATGCCTAACATGTATGTCTGGTACATGGCTCCTGCTGGATTTATATAATGTTAGGCCAAACAATTCTCTCTGAATAAGCTTTGGATGCAGAGCACCTGCTCTCATCCAATTTGAGCACTGCCAGATCTCATCGCCATGGCAATCACATGTACATCTTCTGGTGGGAAGCACTGTGCTCATGTTTTTCCAATGACAATGAGAAAACCAGTGCATATTCGAACACCGGAAAGCAGTTTATCAGTGCCTGCACTTTTATTGCATGTTACTTTCTGTGATGCTTAGATCATTGCCTACAGTTGTATAAACAATCCCACATTGAATGCCCTACACACAGTTAGAATTGGTTGTCTGCACCATCCAATGGTAAACTTACTGTACTAATACCTCATCATTGACTGCCAGTGGGGTCCCATCCCAAGCATCTTTCACCAATAGCATGTCTCCCCAAAAAAAACTGATTTGCAAGTGCATAAACTGACTGTTTGGTAGGGGCTCTCATGTTGTTTTGTGGCCAATAAATTGTATAACAACTTCTCAACTTTTTTTTGGTCATTGGGTATGATGATATTGTAAGATGAGGTCTTGTCAGAATATCAATGAATGGTACCTTCATATGGATGTATGTCACAAAGTGAGTGCAACACCATATGTTTGAATGTCAAAAATAATATTTTGCAGGTAGAGAGCAAACCTGTTGTCACCCTGAAGCAATAGAGTTTGTGCCCATGGGCACATCTGTTTTGTAGCTCATGTGAAACAGTGGCAAGAGCAGTTCATGATAAAGAGCATAAGATTATATGGTCATACTTACCACATTATTTTTGCCTGAATAACTGGTCAGCACTGAGAGAAAAGCAGAAGACAAAAATGGTATGTGCTCTCACTATGTAGAAGATGAAGCTTATTGTACTTACAGGAGAGGGATGAACCTATCATACACTATGGGTTGTAGTGTAGAATGGTGAATGTATTTGTTGGCCTGCCCTACATCCAAGTTATGCCAGCAATGGCCACTCCCACAAGT